>NC_069415.1:69981186-70019421 GCF_026875155.1 Cherax quadricarinatus
ACAATTAATCAGGTAGGTAGATCCAACATGTGACGTCTCCGGAGTTTTGCAAAGTCCTTTTCCTTCAACACTTCTCGTTAGTTGGCAGGTGACCCGATCTGTCATTCCAAGCTGGAAAGAGAGACAGGTTACCCACTGCTAAAGAAATCATTCTCCATGATAAGTACAATACCTAAAAGACTTGGTGATTATCAAAACATCTAACATTGAGATCAAGGCTGAAAGGACTAAGTTTATTATTGCTCAAAAGTGAAGCTTTCAACCAATAAGTCCACTAGAATAGGAGCAGAGGCTTGTACTTACAGTTGTGCTGGGAGCTGTGAGTCGAGTGATTACTGTTTGGCCGGAGCCCCACACGTCACCTTTCGGGGTGGGGGAAAAAGGGGGGGGGGATAGCGGGAGCAAGACTTACCCTACCTTAACAAGCAGCCGGCAATCAAACTATCGTTACCATATACTCGCTCTCTACTCCTATCTGTTGAACTTTTCCCTCACATATCCACGGAAACGAAGAGGGGCATATATTTTAGTATACCAACGCTCTTATACGAGTGTGAAGCATGGGTGGTGAATATTGCAACAAGGAGAAGGCTCAAGGCAGTGGAGATGTCATGTCAGAGGACAATATTCTGTGCGAATTGTGAATATAATGCAGAGAATCAGTAGCTTGGGAATTAGGAGGTGCGATGTTACTAAAAGTATTATCCAGAGGGTTGAGGAAGGGTTGTTGAGTTGTTTTGGATATTTAGAAAGGATGGAACGAAATAGAATATCTTGGAGAGCATATACTTCTGTAGAGGAAGGTAATGTAGGGGGGAGCGACCTAGGAAAGACTGGAGGGGAAAAAGGAAGTTTATTTGTGCAAGGAGCTTTGACTTCCAGCAAGCGTGCGTGCGTGTGTACTCACCTAGTTGAGGTTGCAGGGGTCGAGTCCAAGCTCCTGGCCCCGCCTCTTCACTGGTCGCTACTAGGTCACTTTCCCTGAACCGTGAGCTTTATCATACCTCTGCTTAAAGCTATGTATGGATACTGCTCCACTACATCGCTTCCCAAACTATTCCACTTCTTGACTACTATGTGGCTGAAGAAGTACTTCCTAACATCCCTGTGAGTCATCTGTATCTTCAACTTCCGAGTACCCTTGTTGCTGTGTCCCATCTCTGGAACATCCTGTCTTTGTCCACCTTGTCAATTCCTCTCAGTATTTTGTATGTCGTTATCATGTCCCCACTATCTCTCCTGTCCTCCAGTGTCGTCAGGTTGATTTTCCTTAACCTCTCCTCGTAGGATATGCCTCTTAGCTCTGGGACTAGTCTTGTTGCAAACCTTTGCACTTTCTCTAGTTTCTTTACGTGCTTGGCTAGGTGTGAGTTCCAGACTGGTGCGGCATACTCCAATATGGGCCTAACGTACACGGTGTACAGGGTCCTGAACGATTCCTTATTGAGATGTCGGAATGCTGTTCTGAGGTTTGCTAAGCGCCCATATGCTGCAGCAGTTATTTGGTTGATGTGCGCTTCAGGAGATGTGCCTGGTGTTATACTCACCCCAAGATCTTTTTCCTTGAGTGAGGTTGTAGTCTCTGGCCCCCTAGACTGTATTCCGTCTGCGGTCTTCTTTGCCCTTCCCCAATCTTCATGACTTTGCACTTGGTGGGGTTGAACTCCAGGAGCCAATTGCTGGACCAGGTCTGCAGCCTGTCCAGATCCCTTTGAAGTTCTGCCTGGTCTTCGATCGAATGAATTCTTCATCAACTTCACGTCATCTGCAAACAGGGACTTTTTGGGAGTCCATTCCTTCCGTCATGTCGTTCACCAATACCAAAAAACAGCACTGGTCCTAGGACTGACCCCTTTGGGACCCCGGTGGTCACAGGTGCCTACTCTGACACCTCGCCACGTACCATGACTCGCTGCTGTCTTCCTGACAAGTATTCGATGATCCATTGTAGTGCCTTCCCTGTTATCTCTGCTTGATCCTCCAGTTTTTGCACTAATCTCTTGTGTGGATCTGTGTCAAACGCCTTCTTGCTGTCCAAGAAAATGCAATCCAACCCCCCCTCTCTCTCTCTTGTCTTACTGTCACCGTGTGTGTGTGTGTGTGTGTGTGTTGTGTGTGTGTGTGTGTGTGTGTGTGTGTGTGTGTGTGTGTGTGTGTGTGTGTGTGTGTGTGTTAAACAGGAGAGAGTGGAGACACATGGTTCTTATGAGTTGAAGTGCTGTTGGAGTGTGAGCAAAGTAACATTTATTAAGTGATTCAGGGAAACCGGCAAGCGGGACTCCAGTCCTGGTGGTGGTAAGTACAGTGCCTGCACAATGAAGGAGGGGTGTTGATATGTTGGAGTTTTTTATGTGTAGGCGCGCCTCTGCCAAGACAGTGATGGAGTGAATGATAATGAAAGTTTTCCTCTTTTTTCGGGATTCCCTTAACCTTGATGATCGGCCAATGTGTTAATAAAAAAAGTAATTGTATAAATATATATGTCGTGCCGAATAGGTAAAATTGGTCAATTAGCAAGAGTTCATTTAAAATATATGTCGTGCCGAATAGGTAAAATTGGTCAATTAGCAAGAGTTCATTTAAAATTAAGTCCTTTTTAAAATTTCTCTTATGCGTTTAAAGATATATTTTATTCATTTATGTTAATGTAAAAGTTAATAATTTTGTACGAAAAGTACCTTAGAAAACTTACCTAACCTTATTATAAAAAGAGCAGCTTAAATAAGCTACCCATAAATATAAAATTTTCAATAATTTTAATATAAATAAAATAATTTTTTTAGGTTTATAATGATTTTTTGCGAAATAATGCATACACAAATTTTCGCTTGCTTTATTTTTTTCTGGCAAGAAGAGCGCTGCTATTTAAGTAAAAATCACAAATTTTCCCTATAGGTAAAACTTGGGATTTTTGCCGAATAAGGCAAGAGTTTTACCTATAGGGAAAATTTGTGATTTTGGCTTAAATAGAAATGCTCTTCTGCCGAATAAGGCAAGGGGAAAATTGTGTAATGCAGTAAATTCTAAAAATCATTTTGAACCTAAGGAAAAAAAATCATTGTGTTTTTATTAAAAATTTTTGGGTAAACGTATCTAAAATATTTAGCTGAATAGCTAATTAAACTGTGTTTGTTTTAATAAATTTGGGTAAGTTTCCTAACGGATTTTTTGGGGTACAAAATTAAATTTTTATATTAACATAAATAAAAAAATATAATCTTTAAAGGGTAAACAGAAAGCTAGAAAGGACTTAGTTTTAAATGAATTCTTGTTAAATGAACAATTTATGATTCGGCAAAAACGTTTTAATTTGATTTAGATATATTTGGGTTATCGGAATATTATATATGGTTATGGAATCCACATAGCCCTAGTAAATTTAACAATATAGTTTCACCAGAGTTAAAGTCCAAGTATAACCTTCGCTCTTTACAATGTTCTACATCAAAATTTGTCTACAAAGACGCAAACCCAAACATCTATTAATAGACCAGTTTCTCTCCTCTTATTTATTATATTTATGGCAGGAATTTTTGAAGTCATAGTCTGGAAATTATTTATTTTACACCTATAACAATATTTGCAGAAAAAGACCTAGTCTCAACGGAAAGTTGAAGAGTGAATGACTTGTACGTCATTTTATATTTATTTATTATTCAGTTTAACAAAGTCACATACTTCTTAAAATTAATAACAGATTGTGTAACCTTGTTCTTGGGGTACAACATTAACTTATCCTTCAGCTGGGGCTACTCGTCAGGTTAATAACAAACTATTGGTTAGTACGAAGTTATGAGAGCATCCCAAAAAATGCGCAAATTTTCTGTGGTATTTTTTAACAGTATTTTTTTTCCTGAAATAAAAGCGTGCAAAAGGGGTGCGAAAATTATTTTGTTAGACCTCTGTACATGTGGGATGTCGAGCTTAAAGCTCCATAATCCTTAATGAATGAAGCAAAAAATTTTATTGAGAGTGATATTATTACGAATGATTAGTGTTATTGATACCTTTGAAAAACGAATCGCGTGCATGCGTGCACGTGTACGTACTCACCTATATGTGGTTGCACGAGTCGAGTGTCACCACCTGACTCCGCCACTTCGCTGGCCGCTACCAGTCGCTCTCTCCTGCACTTGATTCATGCTGTCCTTCACAACTACGTATGCTCCTGTTTTAGCATTTCTCCGGTTTGTTGCATTCTTGACAACTCTAAGGCTGGAACAACACTTCCTATCCTTATGGCTCTTCTGAATTTTTAACAAAGTTGTGCCCTTTTGTTCTTATTTCCCATCTTTAAAATATTCTGTCCCAATTCACTTTACGAATTCTTCTCTATATTTTGTAAGTTGATCAACCAAACCAAAAGTGTATAACACTGGAGTACACTCAGTGTTAATCAGATTCATTTCCCTTAACCTCCTCTCCTAACAGTACTTAACGCGTAGCCGGGGACTAATGCTTGACCAGGTGTGAGTTCCAACTTCCCATTAGCACCCCAATAGTTCTGAGGGTACACGGATCGCGAATGACTCCTTACTTAAAGATGTAAATCTTCTTTGTCTTTCCTAAAGCTTCATAAATTGCACTTAGTGGGTTAAACATTAAAAAATAATTGTCAGCCAATTCTTCAGCTTTCAGATCCTTCCCACCCTCTCGTGGTCCTCTTCTGCTTGTATTTCTCATTAGTTTCTCATCGTCTGAAAAAGGATTACCACTGATTCTGTTTCTTGTCATGCGTATTACTGGTCCTTTTGAAATTCCCACTCATCATAGCACCCACTCCGAACCTCGTCACGGACCATCAAACGTTATTTTCTTCCTGTACTTTTCTTTGATCTACTGCAGTTTTTTTTTTTTTATTAGTCCTATCTCCTCTGGCTTTTGTTTAGTTCCTTTGTGGTACCTGTATCAAAAATCTTTTACAGTCCAAAAAAAGGGCAATATAACCGTCCACTTTCTCCACCTGTCTTCTGTGTTATCTTATCTCTGAACCCCAGTAGTTTTGGACAAGAGTTCACCCTGAAGCCTGCGGTTAAAGGGAAACGAACCCACTCCTTTCTAGATGCTCTATCATTCGCTCTTAAATGGAGAAGATTATAATGTTTTCCATAAAGTTACATACATACCAGTGACATTAGTCTGTAGTTTCATGCTCCCATTTTTTTTCTGCTTTCTTAAAATTGCGCTACATTTGCTGTATTCATATCAAGGTAGATGCTGTTTGATAGATTTGTTGAAGATTGTGCTAACGGCACTATAACGTTTCTTGCTTGCTTGCTTGCTTGCTTGCTTGCTTGCTTGCTTGTTGTTTGCTTGCTACCTTCCTCCTCAGAACCCGACGAGATATGTTATCTGGTCACATCATTTTCGAAGTATCTAGTTTACATAGCAATTTCTTCACCTCTTCTCCAAGTTTGAGTATCGTCTCCAATAAAGGCTGGTGCACTCCATCACCTCGGTTTGCTGGAAGTTGAACTGTTTCAGCGGAGAATACCTTCCTAAATCTCATCACAGACTTCCTGGTTATTTCATGTGAGCTCCACTCCTCCTCTCTTAAATCGTATTACTGGGGCCCTGACTGTTGTCTTCCTTCTGATGTAACTTTATAATGACTTTTCGTCGGATTGTGCTATCGAAGCCATTTCATTCTCAAATTGCCGTTGAGCCTTCAGCCTTATACATACATAAACGTTTCTGACTCTCCGGATCATCTCCTGTTTTCCTGCTTGCCATCTTAACTATTTCCATGCTCTTGAATATTTAGCTTTGGCCTCTCTACACCTCCGGGTAAACCATGGGTTCACTCTTAGTCTTAACACAGTTTCTGTCTCATGAGTACAAACTTCTCCACCTCAGGTCACTTCATCGTCTCTCTCGCGCGCGCGCGCGCGTGTGTGTGTGTGTGTGTGTGTGTGTGTGTGTGTGTGTGTGTGTGTGTGTGTGTGTGTACGTACTCACCTAGTTGTCGTTGAAGAAGTCGACTCACAGCTCCTGGCCCTGCCTTTTCACTGGCCGCTACTCGGTAACTCTTCCCGCTCCATAAGCATTATCATATCTCCTCTTAAAGCTATGAATGGATCCTGCCTCCACTTCATCACTTCCCAGACTATTCCAGTTCTTGACAACTCTGTGACTGAAGAAATATTTCATAACATCCCTGTGGTTCATCTGAGTCATCACCTTCTAATTGTGACCTCTTGTTGTTGTGTCCTATCTCTGGAACATCCTGTCTCTGTTCACCTCGTTAATTCCTCTCAGTATTTTATGTCGTTATCATATCTCCCCTGTCTCTCCTGTCTTCCAGTGCAGTCAGGTAAATTTCCCTTAACCACTCCTCGTAGGACATACTCCTTAGTTCAGGGACTAGTCTTGTTGCAAACCTTAGCACTTTCTCTAGTTTCCTTACATGCGTGGCTAGGTGAGGGTTCGAAACTGGCGCTGCATACTCCAATATGGGCCTAACGTACACACTGTGCAGGGTCCTGAACGATTCCTAAGTAAGATGTCGGAGTGCTGTTCTTAAGTTTGCCAGGCGCCTCTATGCTGCGGCAGTTATTTGGTTAATGTGCCCCTCAGATGTCCCCGGCGTTATAAGCACTCAAAGATCCATTTCTTTGAGTGAGGTTTGTAGGCTCGGCTCCTAGCTGTACTACCGTCTGGGGTTTTCCTTTGCCTTCTCCAACCTTCATGACTTTCAACTTGGTGGGGTTAAACTCCAGGAGCCAGTTGCTGGACCAGGCCTGCAGCCTGTCCAGATCCCTCTGTAGTTCTGCCTGGTTCTCTTTCTGATTCAGTTTTTTCTCATCAATCACATCATCTGCAACAGGGACACTTCGGGGGTCTATTCCTCCGTCAATCGTTCACAATTACAGAACAGCACCGGTTTAGGACTGACCCTGTGGCACCCTGGTCGTTACAGGCCCCCATTGACACCTCGCCATTTTGCCATGATGCGCTGTTCCCTTTCCCTAAACAGGTATTCCCTGATCCACTGTAGTGTTATCCTTGCCTGATCTCTACTTTTGCACTATCTCTGTGTGGAGTGTGTTAAACGCCTTCCTTTTTCCCATCCCAGAAAAAAATGCAATCTACCCACATTCTTCTCTTGTCTACTTCCTCACCCCTGTCATAGAACTCCAGTAGGCTTGTGGACGTGGATTTCCTTCCCTGAAACCGTGTGGCTTCGTTGGTAACTTTCCTTCTAGGTGTTCCACCACTCTTCCTGATATCTTCTCCATGACTGATACATACACGTCAGTGACGTGGTTTGTAGCTTAATGCTTCGTGTCTGTCTCCTTTTTAAGAGATTGGGACTACATTTGCTGTCTTCCATACCTCAGGTAGTCGCCCTGTTTCGACAGATGTGTTGAAGATAGGTACAAGATTGGTATACATACCGACAGGAAAACTGAGACACATGTACACTCAGGAATCTTTTTTGGTAGACGTTTGCCATCGAGTGGCTTTATCAATTCAAATTCTAGGACATAATTTGAAGACAGTAGAACTATACACAAAAGATCGGGTAATCAGTCAGTGTTGGTGTGTAGTGCTCGACACATCAACACTGACTGATTACCTCATCTTTTGTATATAGTTCTACAGTCTTCAAATTATGTCCTAGAATTTGTATTGATAAAGCCATATTCATATTCTAGGGCCCTTATCCTGGTTACTGCAGCTTCGACTCGTGGCTCCCATTTCTTCTTCTCCTCCTTTAACCTCTTTTCCAGTTTCATGGGAAGCTCTGCCTCCATATTTTTCTCCATTTTTTCAGAAAACTCACCTAGTTTGCTCTCCCACTCTTGTTCCATCCTTTTGCAATGCTTCTCCATCCATTCATTCTTGCCACAACTATTCACCCCTGACCCCCTGAGCCTTCGACTTCCCTCTGTGCCACCATTTTTTGGGGTAGGGGGAGTGGAGGGTTGTAAGGGGGAGGAGAAAGGTATGGAGAGGGACAGAGCGCGTTATGGAGGGGTGGAGAAAGAGTGGAAGTGGGCTAGAGGGGAAAGGGGTGGAAGGGAGGAAGGAGACGAGAGGGTTGTAGGGGGGAGAGAGGTGAGGAGAGAGACAGAGTGATGGAGTGGTGGAGAAAGAGTGGGAAGGGGCTAGAGGGAGAAGGGTGGAAAGGAGGAAGGAAAAAGAGAGGGAAATGGGATACCGGGACGAAGGGAGAGGAAGAAAGAGAGGGGAAAGAATGGGGAGAGAAGAGAGAGGGGGAAAGAGAGATGTGTGAGTGAGGGGAGTGGAGGGTAATAAGGAGAGAGGTGGAGAGAGGGACGGGGAGAGTGATGGAGGGGTGGAGAAAGAGTGGAGGGGGGGTTGAGGGAGGGGGGGTAGAAGGAAGGAAAGTGAGGGTTGTAAGGGGGGGAGAGAGGGACAAGGAGAGTGGTGAAGGGGTGGAGAAAGAGGGGGAAGGGGCTAGAGAGAGAAAGGGTGAAAGGAAGAAAAAGAGGGAAGAATGTGTGTGTGTGTGTGTGTGTGTGTGTGTGTGTGTGTGTGTGTGTGTGTGTGTGTGTGTGTGTGTGTGTGTGTGTGTGTGTGTGTGGGTGTGTTCTCCATGTGTGTACTCGCATCATTGTACTCACCAAATTGTGGTTCAGAGGTCGAGACTCGGCTCCTGCCCCGCCTCTTCACTGATCGCTACTGGGTCCTCTCTCTCTGCTTCCTGAGCTTTGTCATACCTCGTCTTAAAGCTATGTATGTTTCCTGTCTCCACTGCATCACTTGCTAGGCTGTTCCACTTCCTGACAACTCTATGACTGAAGAAATACTTCCTAACATCCCTGTGACTCGTCTGAGTCTTCAGTTTCCAAGAGTGACCCCTTGTTTCTGTGTCCCCTTATGGAACATTCTGTCTCTGTCACCTTATGTTTCCATGACGTATTTTGTATGTCGTTATCATGTCTCCCCAGGCCCTCCTGTCCTCAGGAGTCGTCAGTCCAATTTCCTTCAACCTTTCTTCGTAGGACATTCCCCTGAGCTCTGGAACTAGCCTTGCTGCAATCCTTTGTACTTTCTCTAATTTCTTCACCAGGTGTGGTTCCAAACTGGTGCTGCATACCCCAGTATGGGCCTGACATACCATTTTTACAGTGTCTTAAACGATTCCTTACTAAGGTATTGGAACGCTATTCCAGGTTTGCCAGGCCCCCCATATGCCTGCCACCATTTCTTTGGTTGATGTGTGCCTCCGGAGACGTGCTCGGTATTATGGTCACCCCAAGATCTTTCTCCTTGATAGACGTTTGCAGTTTTTGTCCACCTAGCCTATACTCTGTCTGCAGTTTTCTTTGCCCTTCCCCAATCTTCATGACTTTGCATTTGGCGGAGTTGAATTCGAGAAGTCAGTTGCTGGACCACGTGTCCAGCCTGTTCAGGTTTCTTTGTAGTCCTGCCTGACCTCATCTGCTTTAATTCTCCTCATTAACCTCAGATCATCTGCTAACAGGGACACTTCAGAGTCTATCCCTTCCATCATGTTTTTTCACATATACCAAAAAAAGCACTGGTCTTAGGACTGACCCCTGTGGGGACCCCGTTCGTCCCCAGGCGCCCCCCGTGATACCTCATCGCATACCATGATTCATTGTTGCCCCCGCTGTACTCACCTAGTTGTACTCACCTAGTTGAGGTTGTGGGGCTCGAATCCGAGCTCCTGGCCCCGCTCTTCACTGATCGCTACTAGGTCACTCTCCCTGAAAACCCTGAGCTTTATCCCTACCTCTGTTAAAACTATGTATGGATCCTGCCTCCACTACATCGCTTCCCAAACTATTCCACTTACTGACTACTCTGGCTGAAGAAATACTTCCTAACATCCCTGTGATTCATCCGTGTCCCTTTAACTTCCAACTGTGTCCCCTTGTTACTGTATCCAATCTCTGGAACATCCTGTCTTTGTCCACCTTGTCAATTCCTCTCAGTATTTTGTATGTCGTTATCATGTCCCCCTATCTCTTCTGTCCTCCAGTGTCGTCAGGTTGATTTCCCTTAACCTCTCCTCGTGACATACCTCTTAGCTCTGGGACTAGTCTTGTTGCAAACCTTTGCACTTTCTCTAGTTTCTTTACGTGCTTGGCTAGGTGTGGGTTCCAAACTGGTGCCGCATACTCCAATATGGGCCTAACGTACACGGTGACAGGGTCCTTTAACGATTCCTTATTAAGATGTCGGAAAAGCTGTTCTGAAGGTTTCCTAGGCGGCCCCTATGCTGCAGCAGTTATTTGGTTGATGTGCGCTTCAGGAGATGTGCCTGGTGTTATACTCACCCAAGATCTTTTCCCTTTAGTGAGGTTTGTAGTCTCTGGCCCCCTAGACTGTACTCGTTCTGCGGTCCCTTTTTTGCCCTTCCCCAATCTCATGCTTGGCACTTGGTGGGACTGAACTCCAGGAGCCAATTGCTGGACCAGGTCTGCAGCCCGTCCAGATCCCTTTGTAGTTTTTGCCTGGTCTTCGATCGAGTGAATTCTTCTCATCAACTTCACGTCATCTGCAAACAGGGAAAACCTCAGAGTCTATTCCTTCCGTCATGTCGTTTTAAATACCAGAAACAGCACTGGTCCTAGGACTGACCCCTGTGGGACCCCGCTGGCCACAGGTGCCCACTCTGACACCTCGCCACGTACCCTGACTCGCTGCTGTCTTCCTGACAAGTATTCCCTGGGTCCATTGTAGTGCCTTCCCTGTTATCCCTGTTTGGTCCTCCAGTTTTTGCACCAATCTCTTGTGTGGAACTGTGTCAGACGCCTTCTTGCAGTCCAAGAAATGCAATCCCCCCACCCCTCTCTCTCTCTTGTCTTACTGCTGTCACCATGTCATAGAACTCCAGTAGGTTTTTGACACAGGATTTCCCGTCCCCGAAACCATGTTGGCTGTGTGTATCATGTGTGGGTGTTTTGTGTGTGTGTTTACACTTACTTGTTTGTTGTTTGCAGTGGTCACTTTATAACACCAATCCTTGCCTCCTAACTATTGTCGCCAGGATATACTGCTTCCTCTCTTCGTAGGTCCACTTAAATTTTCCCTTCAATCTGTGTATATTATTTGTCCCCATTACCTCTTCATCTAGCTGAACGCACTTTTTTTAATTAGCCTGTCCCAGTCTGCTAAATTAAATTTCCTGGCCCAATTTTATGTTATTAACCCCCTCTGGTTGTCCTCTGGTGTTCTTGTGCAATGTTCGTTAATCATTATCTCTTAATTCAACGAGGAGAAATTTCAACTATTCAGATATGGAAAACTTGAAGAAATTAAAAATGTGTCAGGGTATACCGCAAATTCTAACCATACAATAGAGCGGAAAAGTAATGTGGGAAAGGGCCTGGGGGTGATAATATCAGAGGATCTCGCCTTCAAATATCACAACAAAATATCTACCTCATCCGCTAGGAAAATGATAGTATGGATAATTAGAACCTTCAAAACTAGGGACGCCAAGCCCATGATGATTCTCTTCAAATCGCTTGTGCTCTCTAGCCTGGAATACTGCTGTACACTAACGGCCCCCATCAAGGCTGACGACATTGCAGACCTGGAGAGTGTACAAAGAATTTCACGCACACATAAGTATGATAAGGCACCTAAACTACTGGGAACGGTTGAAGGTTCTTGATCTGTATTCCCTCGAACGCAGGCGAGAGAGAGACACTGAGAGACAACACAGTAAGTGTCCGAGGCCCAAGACTGTTCAATTGCCTCCCAACATACATAAGAGGGATTACCAATAGACCCCTGGCTGTCTTCAAGAAAGCACTGGACAGGAGCCTAAAGTCAGTTCCTGACCAACCGGGCTGTGTTTCGTACGTCAGCTTGCGTGCGGCCAGCAGTAACAGCCTGGTTGATCAGACCCTGATCCACCATGAGGCCTGGTCTCAGACCGGGCCGCGGAGGCGTTGACTCCCGAAACCCTCTCCAGGTAAACTCCAGGTAGTGATCTATATACTTGAGTTCCGGCTAAGATATTGCTCCAAACCCTTTTACCATTTTTAGTTTTGTCAAGTGATTCATGAACGGAAAGCACCAAACTGGTGCTGCTTACGCGACTAACCCTATATAAGCTCCTAGTTGAAAGGACATAAGAACAACCAGTGAGACTTGGTACGTGTCAGTTGCACAATTCGAAAACTATCAGGCCAACAAATTGTCGGAATTTTACCAATACTAATATATTGTTCTATATGCATGACTGGAGATATTTGCTACAGGACTGTCAGATAATAATTAAATTTTGGGATAATAATAATCACAAAGTTAGACTTTAAAGAAAGTTCTGACGAAATCAAATTTACAGTTTTATGAGCATAGGGATGTGACAGGTAAACGAAGGTTTAAAAAGTGGGGAACGCCATTTAAAAGGCGAGGACATAAATTGAGACTGAACCCACCCTCACTGCAAGCAAGAAAAAGCAAACACACACACACACACACAGGTGCAGAGAAGCAAAAACCCAATGTTGCTAGAGAGTGGAAGAAGAATAGAAGGCAAACGACCAGGAGAATAAGGAGAGCAGTCCCGAGCCAGAAATGAATATTACATAGGTTAAGAAGGGACGCTCAACGACAATACGAAAAAGACATAGCAGCGAAAGCCAAATCTAACCCCAAGCTGTTGTACAACCACGTCAGGAGGAAAACAACCATCAAGGACCAGATAATCAGGCTGAGGAAGGAAGGAGGGGAGATCACAAGAAACGACCGCAAAGTATGTGAGGAACTCAACATGAGATTCAAAAAAGTATTCACAGAGGAGACAGAAGGGACTCCAGAAAGATGGAGAGGTGGGGTATATCATCAAGTGTTGGACACCAATAAATACAAACGAGAAGAGGTGAAGAGGCTGCGAGTGAGCTAAATACCCCTCTCCATGGGCCCTCAGAGGGGGGAGCAGAAGCGATATGTGTACCCCTAATAACAATATTAAACACATCTATCGAAACAGAGCGACTGCCTGAGGTATGAAAGGCAGCAAATGTAGTCCCAATTTTTAAAAAGGAGGCAGACACGAAGCATTAAACTGCAGACCAGTGTCAGACATGTATAGTATACAAAGTAATGGAGAAGATTATCAGGAGAAGAGAGTGGTAAAACCCAGAAAGGAATGAGCTTATCAAGACAGCCCGCACGGCTTCAGAGACAGAAAATCCTGTGTCACAAACCTACTGGAATTCTACTACAGGGTGATAGCAGTAACAAGAGAGATGGGTGGGTAGATTGCATTTTCTTGGACTGTAAGAAGGCGTTTGACACAGTTCCACACAAGAGATTAGTGGAAAAACAGTGGGACCTAGCAGGGGTAACATGGAAAGCACTACAATGTCAGGAGACAACAGCGAGGGCATGGTACGTGGCGAGGTGTCAGAGTGGGCCGCCTGTGACGAGCGGAGTTCCACAGGGTCAGTCCTAGGACCCGGGGCTGTTTCTGGTATTTGTGAACATGATGGAAGAAACAGACTCCGAATTGCCCTGTTTTGCAGATTATGTCAACTTCATGAGAAGAATCCAAACGGACTAGGACAGGCAGAACTACAAAGGGATCTGGAACTGCCTTATGGAGTTCAACCCCACCAAGTGCAAAATCATGAAGATCGGAAAGGGGAAAGAAGACTATAGATGGGAGTACGGTCTAGGGGGCCAAAGACTACAAACCTCAATCGAGGAAAAAGATTTAGGGGTGAGTATAACACCGGGCACATCTCCTGAGGCGCACATCAACCAAATAACTGTTTTCAGCCCTATAGGCGCCTAGCAAACCCATGAACAGGGATTCCGACATCTTAATAAGAAATCGTTCAGGACCCCGTACACTGTGTACGTTAGGCCCATATTGGAGTATGCAGCATTAGTTTGGAACCTACACCTAGCCAACCACGTAAGAAAACTTGAGAAAGTGCAAAGGTTTGCAACAAGAAATAGTGCTGGGGTTACGGGGTATGTCCTACGAGGAGAGGTTAAGGGGAAAACGACCTGACGACATTGCAAGAGAGGAGAGATAGGGATGACATGATAACGACAAAATAAAATACTGAGAAGAATCGACAAAGCGGACAGAAAAAAAAATGTTTCAGAGATGGGACAGCAACAAATGGTCACAGTTGGAAGTTGAAGACTCAGATGAATCACAGGGATGTTAGGAATATTTCTTCTGTCACAAAATAGCCAGGAAGTGGAATAGTTTGGGAAGCGATATAGGGAGGCAGGATCCATTCATAGCTTGAGAAGAAGTTTTAGGGGTTGCACTAAAATTCAAGACTGGCAAATTTAAAGATACGTTTCGGGAAGCTCTTTAGGACTTATTAACAATACTATATATGAACTTTCAAAGCACATCAAGAACCATTATTGGAACCCACATCTGATTTAGCATGTAAAAGAGTTGGAAATATGATAAGGTTAGCAACGAGACTAGTCCCAGCAATGAGACTAGTCCCAAAGCTAAGGGATGTGAGCTATGAGGAAAGGCTAAAGAAGCTAAACACGATGACATCAGAGGACAGGACAAATACTGAAAAAGATGACAGTGAACTCCATCCCGGGCATACATGTCATTTCTGGCATAGAAGAGGTCCCGGTTGTCTATAAATGTTACATCATTATCCTTACAATGTTCGTCTAGTCAGCATTTAATACAAATTACCCTGGACAACCATTCATTTCCATTTCCTCTCTCCGGCAAAATAACACACATCACAGGGTGCTCTCCCTTCTTCCAAATAATCTATCTCTATTGCTGACGTATACTTGTTAATCAAGTCCTCACTCCTATGCCTGCCAACGTCCTTCCCGCCAGCACTGAAACAAATAGGATTGCTCCCATTACCGCTCATGATGTTTTCAGACAGCTAACAATATCCTCCAACCCAGTCCCAGGAGAGCACACCCTCTGCCTCCTCTTCCTAAGACAAAAACCTTCTTTCCATAAAATTAACCTAACTGTCCCTAACTAAAACAATGTTATCTTTACTAGCGGTATTCGTTGTGACGTTGTCAGTGCTCTTCATTGAGATGGTCTTCACTGGGATGTCGGGTCAACTCACAATCACCTGCCTACACTGAGAAGGAATTGCTGATCACCACAGCGGTCTCCTTACTTTTAGCTTAGTTCCTTCTGCTCTTGCCAGCATCCAATCTTTGGTCCGATCATTGACTTGGCTCTTGTCGGTGACAGTGTTCCAGGGATAATCCATGCACATTTCTGTCAGTCGTTAAATCTTTCCTCTAGCTTCCATTAACTCTTTCTTATGCTGAATATATAGCTGCTCTTAGATGAGGGAAGCAATCATCACTATTTCAGTAAGCTAAGAATGTAGAACTCAATAGACACATCTTCAAAGGAGCAAGGTCCACGTCACCACTGAGAAAGGTCAATATCACCCCCTGGCATGATCGCCGTTGAGACTGTTTTGACTATAAGACTCCAGAAAATTTGGTTAGAATTGTTGGCGTTTCCTATGCTCTTTTAGAAGTGCACATGCCAAGCTCATTAATGCTGTCATTCCTGATCACCTGGAAATGAGGTTCTGCAGGCTATGCATAAACTCTAGAACCTCTGTGCTAATATGTACAAAGTACAGACCTCAGTAGCAGCAAGCAGACCCTATCGACGTCATGATGGAATTTTTTTTGTCGAAGTGTTGCTGTCCAAGAACTGATAGTGAACAATGTTTTAAAAATGAAATGCCAGGTTTAAAAAAAAATTATTTATAGAGCTGAAGCAGACGTATTTGGAACATATACGACAGGTTCTTCTCTAAGTCGACCATTTCCACTCACCTATTTGTCCAACCATTTCTCTAAGATATTCAAGAATTTGCTTCAGTGCTTCAGGTACTAATCAAATCCAATTCATCTCACTTATATATCTTTCTAATCTATTTTTAAAGCTAAGTTTTAGGTTCTATTACCCTACTTTGCATATTGTTTCACGCATCGACAACACTGAAAACCAGTACTTACCTACATCCTTTCTAAATCTGACTTACAATATCCACGAATATATACTCATAAATATTTTCTAAAAGCCGAATAAACATTCTACAAGACAGAGCCTAACACCGAGTATAAGCTTGAGAATTTGTTGGTTTTACCACATAATGAAAACTTCTCTCACCCACAAGCTCCTGAATACTTTAATTCTAAATTTATTTCAATATGACAGTGCCATAAAACAAAACTAAAAATTCTCCCACGGAATCATTGGGTTGTCTATACATCATCCCTTGTAAAAGTTGTGATAGATTTAATTTAGGACAAACTGCTAAGCCTCTTAAAACAACAGTTAAGCAGCATAAATATACAATAACTACTGGACAAGAATCCAGTGCTTTGTTCATTCATGGGAGAGGTACAGGACATTTTCTCCATCCAGTGATTGGAAAATAGACTTGCGTTTCCGCGGCGTAACTGTCACACTGCTATCAAATACTCATTGATCAGATCTCCATCGGTGAATGGCTTTCCTCTTTTAGCTAACATAAACTACTTTGTAATTGGCCCTGATTAAAGCTTCATTATCATTTCTCTTCTGCGTAAAATAATCCTTGTTGGGAAAGTATCCTGCGTTGCACTAATACATATTTTTCCGAATACTGTGTTCTGTGAATTGGGAATAACTTGCTTTATGTTTGGTCTCAGTGCCGACGTACATTGTACTCCTTCAAAACTGCAATACTTTCTTGGGATACGGCACACACGGCTTTATCACCTGCTTGTATAAAATAGTACTTTATGCTCCATTCTTCATTAAACAGGCGCCACTCACTCTCCACTGTATTTTCTCTTTTTCCTTCAATAACTGAAGGGTATATCTCAAACATGGAAAGATTAGAACTAAAATTTGAACATATTTTGATATATAAAATGTTACAAGCATCGAAATCCTTAAATTCAAGTGACTGAAAATTAGGGTTTATTATTTTTACTATTTATAAATATTTCAAGTTGCTGCTGGCAGCATAAAATATTATGGTTGGCCGCATGTGACCCGCGGGCCGCAGTTTGGAGACCCCTGCTCTAGTATAACGTAACCTAAATTATGTTGATAGATAACTAGTGGTTGTATTTTAACAAGCAATCAATCTGTAGCATGCTTATTATCCAGTGAGGTCATCGAGTCTCCAAGTCTCTGACATCAACGAGTTATCCAGACAGCAGGTCGGTGGCTTAAAAAAAATATAACGACAATTCGTATAACAACACAATTTAGGCTATGTTAGATCAGTGCTTTGTAGATGAATGGTTCAGAGAACCGACATGTTGATAAATTAGACACATATGCAACTCTTGGGTATCTTTATTGAGGAAACGTTTCGCCACACAGTGGCTTCATCAGTTCATACGTAGGAGAAACTTGAAGAACAGGAGGAGAATGAGGTAATCAGTCCCTCAACCTTGAGTCGATATGTTCAGTCCATCAATCTTGAATAGAATTCTATTCAAGATTGATGGACTGAACATATCGACTCAAGGTTGAGGGACTGGTTGAGTCGATATGTTCAGTCCATCAATCTTGAATAGAATTCTAGGGACTGGTTGAGTCGATATGTTCAGTCCATCAATCTTGAATAGAATTCTATTCCAGATTGATGGACTGAACATATCGACTCAAGGTTGAGGGACTGATTACCTCATTCTCCTCCTGTTCTTCAAGTTTCTCCTACGTATGAACTGATGAAGCCACTGTGTGGCGAAACGTTTCAAGATCCAAGGTTGCCATTGGGTTATTTATCAGAAAATTTCTGATTTTTTTAAAATTTAGACTGTATATTACCAAATAAATAATTTAATTAATTTTAATCCTCTATAATGTGTGTGTGATGTATGTGGGTACTAAAAAACAGTTCACTTCTCGTATTATTTTTATGATTATTATTATTGCATTCATGGGGAGCGCTAAACTCGTATGGTTTGAAGAGCGCCTGGGGAAATGGAAGATATCCTGGATCGATTCAGAAATGGAGCAAAGGTCCAATTCCTTAAATCAAGGAGCCTTCTTTCAAGGGTGAAAATGGGGGTCGTCAAGTATAGACACTGACAGATAGCTAGCAGTTTTGTTACCATATTATGTTTCAAGTACTGTATTTAGTGTAAAAGACTTGGTGCAGATGTTGGTTATATGTACGGACGAAACGTTTCACTTGTTTCCTTAGCTTCGGTGACAGATATTGTAGATAGTAGAAGCAGAAGAGAGGAAAAGATTAGTCAGTCAGTCTTGTAGTAGAAGTTTTGATGTGGTTACTCAATCAGCCCTGAGAAGTGGACAGCTTCTCAGTCTCGGTCAAGTTGAAGCTGAAGCATCATAATATTGCATTTTCTAATGTAGCCAGAAATGAGGCGATGAAATTGGTCTCATATTCCGTGGGCTCACTAATAGGAGTGAAAACGAAATAATTGAAAAACACTTCAACAGGCCTAGTTGACTATGCCAGGCAGAAGGGATGGAGCTAAGTGGAACTTGCCTAACATGTGCGAGCATGTCTGCTGCATTGCTCCTCCACTCTGTTAATTATTTTGTTAAGTGGTTGAATCATTAGTCTTGCTCAATTAATTTCAATGATAGATTATCGTTCAGCAACCTTTGTAACTTTTCTTTAGAAT
Source organism: Cherax quadricarinatus (assembly GCF_026875155.1). Taxonomy (NCBI): domain Eukaryota; kingdom Metazoa; phylum Arthropoda; class Malacostraca; order Decapoda; family Parastacidae; genus Cherax; species Cherax quadricarinatus. The sequence goes on from NC_069415.1 coordinate 69,999,784, forward strand.
TTCCCAAGAGACTTGTCATTGGCTAAGAGCAAGTATGCCAACTCCCATCTTGTATTATAATTATATTTTAATCCCACGACCCTCCTGAATACCCTAGCAGTTACATCTTTTAAAGCACACTCTATAAATATATTAAACTGTGTGAACATCACACATCCAGGAATGCATCTACGGAAAATAGCGCCTTATATAGCAGGCACTGTAATTGCTCCCCCGATCAAACATTTGACACCCATATTTTAGATAGCTACCATAAAATAAAGTAAAAAAAAATAAAAGTCAAGCTCGTTAATCTTTTAATTAACAAATTATGGCCCTATGTGAAATTATACAACTGCACCTTTCTTGCTTTCAATGATGCAAATTAGTCTGTGCTGAAATTCAGTTTTATTTTTTCAGTTTTTCTTTCTACACTCAGCAGAGCAAGATCACGAAATTATTAGTTATAACTTGCTGAATGATCTCTCACAGCTGGCGATAGAAACTGCGATGGTTAGTATTATCTGAATAGCAGCAATGCTAAGATTGGGAAGACAATCTCATCTCCATACTGAACAATATATTCTATAATCTCTTCAGGGCTTGAGTCATATTTTTATGTTGGTCCGAACTGATAGCAACATTCTACCATCCAAAATTTTTTCATATAGCTGATGTCTCTCATCATCAGAACTATATAGTTTGCCCAAATTTTCGCACTTCTTTAGATCATTACTGTCGACGCCGTAACAAAGTCCCTCTACACCGAGAAGGAGCCCGAACTTGGCGTCAGTGTCGTGCAAACAAGCGAACCTTTCATCCATTTCTTTGTGAAAACGGTCGAGCGTTCCTTTCATCTCATCAGTTATTACTATATTTCGTCTCTGACGTCTTTCAACTTCGATATTTCATTCTTGACACAGACCGTGTCCCTCTAGTAATTCACTGACCAACACTTCGCTTTCATCAAAATGATCTCGGAGGGCTTTCATATCCAGGGCAGCATCGTGAAAGTTCAAGCGAGGATCCTGGAGCCTCTTCTGAATACGGTCATGGCGAAATAAAAAATTCGTAACTCAATGTGTGTTTATACAGGTGCCTTGCATCACTTGTTTCGCTGGTCTCGTTTTCACTGTCTATAATATCTTACATAACTTGAAGTATCTCCTCGAGTACTTGTTGACGGGGCTACACTGCTTCTGTCCTTGCACTCCACCTGGTTTCGGACCCTGACTTAACCACACGTACGGTAGCAAAGAGTTTACATAAACGGGGAGAAATCAGAATAGGGGCACGTCACAAGCTGTGTTCCGCAGGGGTCAGTGTTGGGCCCCTTATTGTTCACAGTTTACATAAACGATATAGATGAGGGAATAAATAGCGACATAAGCAAATTTGCTGATGACACCAAAATGGGCCGTCCAATTCATTCTACTGAGGGCATTAGTGCACTCCAGGATGATTTGAATAGACTGATGCAGTGGTCGGAGAAGTGGCGGATGCAGTTTAATATAGACAAATGCAAAGTGCTAAATGTTGGACAGGACAATTACCATGCCACTTATAAACTGAATATTGTAGAACTTAATACTACTGATTGCGAAAAGGATTTAGGAGTTCTGGTTAGCAGTAATCTGAAACCAAGACAACAGTGCATAAGTGGTAGCAATAAAGCTAACAGAATCCTTGGCTTCATATCAAGAAGTATAAATAATAGAAGTCCTCAGGTTGTTCTTCGATTCTATATATCCTTGGTTAGGCCTCATTTAGACGATGCTGCACAGTTCTGGTCACCGTATTACAGAATGGATATAAATGCTCTGGAAAACGTACAGAGGAGGATGACGAAGTTGACCCCATGTATCAGAAATCTTCCCTATGAGGATAGACTGAGGGCCCAGAATCTGCACTCTCTAGAAAGGCGTAGAATTAGAAGGGATACGATTGAGGTGCATAAATGAAAAACAGGAAAAAATAAAGGGGATTTAAATAGAGTGCTGAAAATATCTAGCCTAGACAAGACTGGTAGCAATGGTTTCAAGTTGGAAAAGTTCAGATTCAGGAAGGATATAGGAAAGCACTGGTTTGGTAATAGAGTTGTGGATGAGTGGAACAAACTCCCGAGTACCGTCATAGACGCTAAGACCTTGTGTAGTTTTAAAAATAGGTTGGATAAATACATGATTGGGTGTGGATGGGTGTGAGTTGGACCTGACTAGCTTGGGCTACCAGGTCTGGTGCCGTGCTCCTTCCTTAAATGGAAGTGACCTGACTAGGTCAGGTTACTCATACCTACATACCACCAAAGACTGCCCTGCCAAGAATAAGAAGTTCTGCTCCACCTGCGGCCAAGGTCATGACTTCAACATGTGCACTACTGCCTCTCCACCTAAATGCTTGAACTGCAAGAATGATCACCATACTCTTGCTGCCAAGTGCCCAACCAGACGAGATATACTTAAGAAAACTCCAACAACGAAAAAAAACCACTGCACAAGCAACTACATATGCTGCTATTACCAAGCTTCAAGCAGATACTACCAAGATTCTTCAAGCCACGCAAGCTGCATCTACCACTTCTTCGCCAGCTCTTGCTGGCAACTCCACCAAGATTCTTTACTGCATCATGTATGCTCATGTGCAGAATGAAGCTGAACCTGGTTTCTTCAACACCACCATCAATGAACTCTTCAAGCTCAACAACATGCCTGGTTTCACATTCCCTGCATCTCCACCTTCCACAGAGATCATAAAATCCACTGCCAATGTCGCCAACGTTACCGCTGTTCCACTGCTACCACACCTTCCTCCCGACACAGAGATGGACCAATCAGAGACTACTGAGACGCCGACCGATTCCACCCAATGAGAGTCCACCAGCACCTGCTTCCACCTCCGTCACAACGGACCAATCATACACCTCACCTCAATCGTCTCAGCCGCCAGCCAAGAGCCAAGAGCCTTGGGATGCATCCCTACGTACTACCGCCACTCCTTCACAAGAAGTCCATTGCTTGCCTGGTGTATACTTCTACACAACCAACCAGAATGAGAACGCAATGTACACTCCAGAAATTATTCAACGCCTCCACAACGGGGCAGTTAAGTTCACCTGCGACTTAACTCGATCATTCACCACTGAATCCCTGATCAACCTACTCTCAAAAATTCACCGCTTTGTGGCACTCGACTACACGACAAGAAAGAAATTCAGGACTCTCCAGAATGGGGCTGCTGAAGACGGTACCCTCACCTAGCAGGACTGTCAATGATCAATCACCGTGAAGGCAAGTTTCCCCAGCACTTTGCTGCCTGCTAAAGCTGGGGTGTGGCTCCAAAACGAACCCTGTAATTGCTGCCTCCGCCCTCCTATGCTGCTGAAGATGCTAAACGAGAAGATACTTCTCACTTGGGGAGTCACCGCAAGACAGAAGAAGTCACCCTCCAACCGGATGGCCCCAAGAAAGAATACAGAAGAAAGAAGATGAACGACACCCCGCACCCGGGAGGCCACCACCGGATCGCCATCTGGAGAAGACCCGGGCCGGAAGTACCGGCAAACCTACAACAACAACTAGGTGATCATTGTTCTAGGCCGGGGGGTGGCATGGACCTGCTTCGCATGGGTCAGTAGGCCTTTTGCAGTGTTCCTTCTTTCTTACGTTCTTATGTATAGAACTTCGATGGTTCCAAAAACCCTGACCATCACTGTATCCTGCTTGGCTGCATGTACACCCACCAAGTCGAATCAGTGATTGTCGCAATTCACAAACACTGCCAGGTAGTTTTTCTCATTTATTCTTTGATGAAAACCACTTCTTTGTCCAGCAATCACAGCAGCATTGTCACAGCATAGTGGCCGACAATCTTGTAGCTCCATTTCTTTCTTCTCTAGACGTTTCAACATGTCTTTAACCTAGTCTCAGCATTCTTCTGGCTTACCTGAATAAAACCAAGGACTTTCTAACACGGACTGTTTTCCTCTCAAAATCAACTTCCACGTACCTCAGTACTTCTGACATCTGCTCACATTGCTTCTGATCAGAAGCCGAGTCGACCATGAGACCACAGTATTTGACTTTACGAATGATTCTCTGGCGATCAGTGGGTGCCTTAATGTGGATGAATTCGTTCTGGAGACTCTGTGAAAGACGTGCTTCCATGATTAATTTCCACACGAATGAGTTATTCTTTTATGACAAGGTCATAAATGGCCTTTAGTTTCAGTAAGCCAAAGAAATTTCCCACATTGTAGTCATCGTCCATCTGAAGTGACTTCCTGTGTCCTTGCATAGCCAGGTTCTGAGTCACAAGGAATTTTATGCAGTGAATGTAAGGGATTTGAGCCTGTAGAGACTAACAAGATAAAGTACTCTACAAATTGATTTAGTGACGGCTCAACGTCCCCGCAGCCTTTCCCGGAGAGTTCCTTCTTAGAGCCGCAAATGTACCATCCCTTGGGCTATGAGAATTTCAATTGATGATTACATAATTGCTTAATAGGAGCGTATTGTTTCAGCATTTCATTTTAATAACGTATTGCTGAGTAAAACTTACTTTTATGGGCTCAGTGGCCCTCGAATTATGAGGTATTTGATAAATCTAGACGTACTATGACCTAGCTATCTGCTGTGCAGCTGACCTAATTAGGTCCATAATTGACTAGACTTACCTGGGTATATGTATCGGACCCACAAATAACCCCGATACCCGTTGTCTTGATTGAAGTTGTAGTGTCTCATGGTGCACTCTCTCTGAAGAGTGTTCGCAACACACTGTTACACTACAATGTTCCTCAATATTTATCCTTTCGTAGCATGTCACAACAGGATGTACGCTTGATTGTAATAGTTCTGCCACGAATTGTGAGATTATCACTGAGGAACAGAAACCTGCGGATCACTATTCTTCTTTGTTCTTCCAGCGTGAAACACGGGTTTCTTGTACTAGTTCTTAAAGCAATCTGACCCCTGTCGCGGGCTTCGCCCTGGGCGCGGCCCTAAATCGTCGACTTCAGCATGATTTCCCTACTTGCTTGATATCGTCACAGCTTCATTACAAATGATAGATTTCTTGATATCTCTCGATCGACGACACTGTATTATTATCCCAGTTTGTTAATAAAGTGATGCAGGGTTTTCCTATACTTTTCCTGCTACCGTAAAGAGTCATTTTCCTCACTTCATTATCACTCAATTGCAATGAACACTGTGGTGCAAAAGTAGGCTACGTGACCACGCTCTAGTATACGCTGGTAGCTTCATATATAATCAGTTACTGATCATGTGGAAGCAAGATGCCATTTGCCCCTTCTGAGAGGTTTGAGTCACTGAAGTCCCTCAGGGGGCCCGACAGAGGCTGAAGGGGGCCGATGCCCCCTTTTCTGGAGAAATTTTCTCCACAGTGAAGGATTCTCGTCAAGATATCACGCCAGACATTTTAGAATGGATATAGGCCAGACCTGGGTGAGTCACTTCCTCATCACGACCATTTCCCAATTTCCTCCTGAATCAAGTTTTGTTCATTGTTTGCTGGAAAGGCCCCTCACTGTTTGGAGACACTTCGAACCCACCTTTATTTCTGTTCTCAAAGCGTCAGGCAAAATTGTTTTTCTAGTATCGTTGTCGAACTCCAGAAGTCCAATGTCTTGTATGAAATTCGAGGCCCTACGACTCTCTTCAGTTCAGGCTCAATCTCGTCAGGAAAAATCACTTCAATATATTCAACATCACCATCATCGTCTTGCCCTCTTGTCATGTCCACGTTCTCTCTGGCAGCCTCACTTTTAATCTCGTCATACTCGGATTTATCTGACTTGACTTCCTCTTCAGTTTGTGATGCATTTGTACTTAATCCCCCTTCGGATTCTAACAAACTTGTAGCAGGTGCAGGTGACTCCATGGAACGTGTCAAACTTGTTCAGGGCTTTTTAAAGAAAGGCATTAAGAAATTGCTCAACTTCCTGGCTTCCTTCGCCTCTAACTTTTGTCTTTTCTGTCTTTCAGCTCCATTTTCCTTCCTGGTGCAGAAACATTTCATGGTCTTATACAATACTCCGAAATAAGGAAATGACACTTTTAATACGAACATTAAATTTCACAGATTTTGCACAAAAATTCTAGACTTCCTCCCTAGATTGCGACGGAGAAAGGTCTTTATTGCCAGTTTACAGAGCAATGGTACTCTGAGATATTTGGGTCATGTAGCTCCACGCACTGTATTTTACATAATAATTTAAGTAGTTTAACGATTAGCCGTCTAGTTGCTTCTGTCACCCATGATCAAAATCAGAGAAGAGATCATCCATCTGAAGGAAATTCTCTTTTTTTTCACTATTCTAGGGATGACTTTGTCCGCTTTAATTATAGAAACTGCTCAAGTGGCGCTCAGGTCACGTGCCATACCTTAGGGTACGCCAACTGCATCATACACCTATGGAATAGGCATTTTATCATCTTTGGCAAGAGGTTAAGGAAGAAAGGAGGGTAAGGATAGAAATAATGGAAATGGTTGGGAGGGGGGAGAGAGGTAGGATTAACATGTAAGTGACACAATCACATTGGTGCAATTTAAAGTGTATGTGGAAATAAAATATACTTGAAGGGGTATAATACTAACCCATCAGAGTCACATAGATATAACAGATATATAAGTACATGACTCTGAATTGGTAGTAATTATACAAGTTGCAATTTTTTTTTTTTTTTTTTTTTTTTTTTTGCATTTTATCGATGATCATGAATTGAGTTTGTTACCATGGCGTAAATCTGGGGAATAATGTAGCACACTGAGTGATGTTTTCCCTCCGCCTCACGATCACCATGTAATGGAAGCCAATACTTTTGTAGGAAAGCCTAGTCTCACTCTTACTGTAACCTACCCTCCAAACCGCCAGTTCCACGTGAATAAGCGTCCCGCAGTTCTTAGTCAGGCGTGAGTCATTTTTTAATATTTTCTTTACAAACCCACACTCAGTGTTTTGAAGAAAAGGGAGAAAATTATAAGTTCAGAAGCTGTGCAGGTGTGATGAGCATGACATGAGTCTTTCTTCTCAATGAAGTTTAAATTCACGCAATTAAAAGGAATAAAGTGAAAATGAGAGTGTGTAGTGAGTGCTCCAGGTAGCGACCTGAAAAAAAAAAATAAAAAATATGTCCAAGTGCTAAATAAGATGGAAAATTTTAGAGATTCTATTGAGCAGAAAACCAAGAAAGGTATACTACTTATTTTCATAATAATAAAAGGAGAAAAACGACAAAGGCACTTTGAAATTTATCTGGAAGTGTTTTTTTTTCTGGCTTACTGACTGATTAATGAAACATTTTATTCCCCACTGTCTTGATTTTCCACCGCTGCAAGAACCGTATATTCAGGGTTTTCCTGACTTCTGATTATTCCCGCATTCATCCTGAACTCTTGGAGTATGTGCAGCTTTGTGCACTCGCACGTAAAAGTGGTGTTTTTACCACCTAACGAAACTTTTTTCATACAACCACTGAATCGAAGAATAATTAGAACATTAAAATGCAAGTACACTCGAAAAGTAGTGCAGAAATTTATCACAACAATGAACGTTGACTCACAGTATGGACTACCAGAGTGCTTTCATAAATTTAACACCACAAATGGTATTACCTACATCAAAGGTGCATAAATTTTGTGCCTCAGTCAGCATTAAATGTAGGCTGGAAAAATGATGGTATAGTGTGCTGAATAATTTCGAAGGTTTCCAACAGTTCAGACTTAAGTCTAGGAAATTGTTTAGCTGACAAGAAGATTACCAGGTGACGGCTTTGATGATTAGCAGCCGGAAGATGTGAATGAACTCTTACAATGATGATGACGACGATAATAATGATGATGACGACAATGATAACGTCGATGATGACGACGACGGTGATGATGATGATGATGATGATGATGATGATGACGATGACGATGATGACGATGATGACGATGATGACGATGACGATGATGACGCCGACGATGATGATGACGACAGCGATGACGACGACAGCGATGATGATGATGACGACGGCGATGACGATGATGACGGCAATGATGACGATGATAATGATGATGGCGATGATGATAATGATGACGATGACGATGTTGACGAGGATAATAATGACGATGATGGTGACGATGACGATCACGACGAAGATGATGATGATGATGACGACGATGACGACGATGACGACGACGACGGGAAAGTTGTCAACAGCAAGTGTTGTAGGAGCTCAAAGATCAACTTGAACCCATAACAATGAATACAGCCAAATCAAGAGTTTATTTTAATCAAGTTAAGCACTAAAACCGCAGGGGTTGTATAGAAGCTGAGGAATAGAAGGCATTCATATTCAGTCCAAGGAAGGTGAGGATAAGCACACTTTCTTGGACCAAGAGCCCATCAATACCAAGGTACCCTCATTCAATAAAATTATCTATACAATATCGAGACTAAACCGGCCTCTACCCACCTCATTAACAATGTCAAAGAGCGCCTGCATTTATTACTTGATTCACCAACTTTCTAGTAATAGAAACCCAAGTAGTAATAGAAGCTCATCTGGTAATAGAAATCCATGTAATAGAAACCCAACTAGTAATAGAAACTCATCTAGTAATGAAAACCCTTCTAGTAATTAAAATCCATCTAGTAATTAAAACCCATCTAGTAATTAAAACCATTCTAGTAATAGAAACCCATCTAGTAATTAAAACCCATCTAATAATAGAAACCCATCTAGTAATTAAAACCCATCTAGTAATTAAAACCCATCTAGTAATTAAAACCCATCTAGTAATTAAAACCCATCTAGTATTTAAAACCCATCTAGTAACTGAAACCCATCTAGTAAAAGAAACCCATCTAGTAATAGAAACCCATCTACTAATTGAAACCCATCGAATAATGCTTGAGAACACAGATGTTATAGATAAAATAAATAAAAAAATAACATTAGTTAACCTAGGACAATCAAATAAAGTCAAACACTGATTTATTTCTGATCAAGAGCCAATCTGAGTAACAGAATTAGCATATGATAACTTACACAACCTAACATCAAAAGGCAGTTTACTTAGAAAAAATAAAAACACATTAGCACCAAAAGTTTAAGCTGACCAGAAGATACATTTTTTCAGTTACAAAGCATCCAATAAAATTTGTGCCTACACAGCCTTAACCCGGAAAAACTTCCATCGATTTCATACGACGCATCAGCCACTGAAGACGCCTTTCAGATTTTTTATATTTCAATTAGAAAGAAAACGCTAAGGCCTTCGGGGTCACATAGTACTTGAGAAATGGGATACATTCCTTGGATCAAGAGCCCCTAACCACAATCAAAGGGAAAATAATGTAATAAAGTAAAATAATTTTTACTATTGCTATTATCGAAGTTAAAGTGGCAATATGCTGACCAAACGATCCTTCATCAGTAATCACACAAGAAAAAATATGGAATGGAATATGCAAATATCCCCATAATCTTCCCAAGATACATTAACAACGTTGAAATTTGAAGCCGATCGCATGACATGCCCTTCGATTAATTATTATTATTATTATTAATTATTATCATCAAAAAGAAGCGCTAATGCTCACAAGGGCTATACGCCGTGCCCTTCAGAAATAGAGGAAAATTTGTGTTAAAGCAAAATAAATGTTGAAAATGTCCCGGATAAAAATTGAGAAAATCTTCCTTCGTTAAACTTAGAAAAGCATAAAGTCCTCAAATTTTCTTCAGGTTTGCTTTTCACATATGCATTCCATTTAAAATACTCTACAATCCTGTGGAGATTTTTTTTTTTTTTTGAAAAACCAGTTTGAAAAATTTCGTCCAATTTTTATCACAGCACAGTAACGTAATTTCAGTGCAAACAGATTACTCCTGTCCAGAATGAATACATAAAAATTTCCCAACCTTGTGTCATACTGACTGCTGCTCCTCAAGAAATTTCAAGGATCAATAAGGCCAAGATAAAGTTGCCAAGATATCTCAAACACAAGAAAAATGGGAATAAAAATGTGGCTGTAGGCAAGAAGAATAGAATGAAGATTCCTTATTCTCACAGCGTCTGCCTCATCCATGCTGTGTATACAGCTAAGTTCTTCCTTTCTTTAGTGGTCTCGCTTTCCACGTTTTAAGCAAACTATCAAATGTACCGAGCAATGATCCTACATGCTGTTAGATGGTTATTCAAAGTACAATGCAATATATTTAGTTATCCCTGAGCAGGAGCTTGTTATCACTAAAGACCAGCCAGTGTGTGCAAAGATAGAGTAAGGCCTTATCACAAAAGAGATTGTCGTGTAGTTGTAATGTTAATGGGATTCACTTACAGAAGCAGCTGATAAAATCAGTTTGGTGACCGCCCAACTAATTTCTGGTTTGACATCAGCCGTTAATGAAGTTAGAATAAGCAGCTTCAGAGTTGTCACAGGAAAAATGGGCTGCTTTAAATGGCCGCTTCTCACACTTCACCTTTGGGGTTACCATGTATGGTTCCATGAAATACCAGCTGATTTTCATTTTTAAATCCTAAACAAAAAATTAACTTTCTTTAATATCTCCTCACACAACACATTAATAAATGAATAGCACATGCTCGCTAGAGTTTGTTAAATGCAAGAACCTTAAAGAATATAACCAACCAAATATTAACTTGTCGTAAAACGAACAAAGCGATATTCAATTATTGCAGCGTCATGCGCAACTATAACAAAATATTGAAGATCATCTGGTGAAGTGATTGGACCAACACAAAACGCAAGTCATTCACTTGTCCCCTTTGTTGACGATTAGGTAAGCATTTAGCTGCTAGAACTTTGTGGGGATTCCTGTCAACAAAGAACCCGCCCTCCTTTTTTTTTTTAAGAAAAAACATAGAAAATCAAGTAAGAGAGAATTCACTCTTCAAGGGTCCTAGATCAGTCTTCGCATCAAATGTTCATGAAGAACTTAAAAATACACGTGAAGGTGATTTTGACTCTTTCTTCTCTCATGATGTTCCAACCTTACCTCCATGAGGAAAAAAAATCACACACAGAATCGGATATAATCGAAATTCCTTTCTGTAACAAAGAAAGTTAGTTCACTCTGTTATTTTTCAGTGGACCAAATCTCTGTTGTATGACAGCCATGTTGTGAGCTGGAGCCTCATCGTCCTTACACTGGTTATCCTACTTGAGTTTTCAGCTTTCAAATACTACTGAGCCCCCAAGTTCCAAGAAGCACATTTAAAAAGAGCTTACGAAGAATCTGTTTTCCATAATTCCTTCTGGGACCTATAGATAAGAATCCATTAAAGATTGCCCCAAAAAAATTTTAGTATGAGGAACAAGATCGTTTTTTTTAAAATTGTGCCCGAATTTGAAAGTTCCTGGACAAATAAACAAAGCTTTTTCAATTTATCTTGGAAAATATCCCATCGAGATCAGTGCTCCCCAGGTGGTCTATACGTCTCCAGTGCTGATGAAAAGACAGTCAAGCACTAGGAAATAGGTCAAGACAAGGATGGTAAATTTTATCCAAGAAAGGAAGCACACTTTAGTTTTTGCTGTGAGGACAGTATCCAAACAATTGGTGGGTACCTCAAACTCTTGCTGAGAATCATTCACCCTATTATTTTACTTAGAAATCCACATCTTATTACCAGCTGTGAAGCTTCTGTCATCTACCGTACTCCGAGGTATCAATACATTAAGAACATTACAGATATTGATGCAACTTAGATATTATTAGTATTATTATAACAAAAAATCAAAAAGAAGCGTAGCCACAAGGGCCTATACAGCGCAGCAGGGTAGGGAAGGAAGCAAGGAATTGATGGCAGAAGGGAGGGGATGATCAGCAGGTATACAGAAAACAGCGGGCCGGGGATAGTAACGGTGGTAGAGGGTAGCAAGAGATAACGAGTAGAAATGGCTGAAGTAATCAGAATTTGTGAAGTCAGAGGTCCGTTGTCCCAAAAAGTCAATGAGAGAGTTCCGGATGAAATGTGGTCCCTCAGCGAGAAGGGACGGTAAAAGAGAGAGCAGCGTGGCGAAGACGACGACAGAGGTAAATTCTGAGCGTGGCTCGTTGAAAAAGTTGGGCAGTCCAACAGAATGTGTCTGACTGATAAATAGTCGAAGCTTGTGCAATTCGTCACAAGAGGAGCAAGACGCCTCTCCAAGAAGATATCCATGAGTAAAAACGAGTATGGCCAATGCAAGACGGAGAGAGTAGTCTCCCAACCTCGACACTGGTGAAAAGAAGACTGGCCAGTAACCTATACTCGGTTTAATAGACTGAATTTGGTTGCCGAGCATAGAAGACCACTGTTGTTGCCAACGGTGTGAATGTGGGAAGAAATTCCAGCAAAATAGTCCTTACATGGAATACCTCTATAAGAAACATGTATGTCATGTACTGCTGACCGCGCAGCAATTGTCTGCCTGTTCATATGCCCAGTATCGTCAACATGACAGGGACCCAACAAAAACAATTATCATTATGCTTAGTAAAAGATGCGGCGTAGCCCAAGTTTGGATACGGCAGAGACTAAGTGGTGAGGTGTATAAATTTTTGTATAGCCTGTAAAGCACCAAGTGAGTCTGGAGGACAACCACAATGATGAACAGGCCATAATGCAATACGGATAAGTGCTGTAAGGATGGCATATAATTCCAGCATTAAAAATACTAGCTGAAGATAGTAAATGCCGTTGTACGAGACCTGCCGGAAACACTGCTGGCGAAACCAACGCCGTCCAGCAGACTTAGATCCATCTGTGTTACACAGACAATGCTGAGAATGAGAGTGAAAGTGTGTCAAGAAAAAAGATAGCGGGAAGCGACCGTGAACAGTTGGGGCTTTCGAGCAAGGGAGGGAGAAAGAACAGACTTCGAACAGTGCTGGAACTTCCTCAGGGGGGTAGGGAAAAGTGAGATGCAGACAAGTACATAAAAGGGTGGAGTAAATTGAAGAGAAGACAAGAGCGAAGAAGGTCGAAGAGAGAAGGGACCGGAAGTAAGCAGGAGGTCGGCGAACAAAATAAAGAATGTCCTACTAATAGCAGTGACCATTCTATAAATGGAAGGATTGCTGAGATCAAGAGAGCGTACATAGTAGCGCAGGTGCAATGGCATGCCAGGCACGGCGATCGGATAGGATGGAAACATTCGCCTTCTGCATAGATGCTTTCGACAGGGAAGAGCGAAAAAAAGCACCAAGGCATAAACGTAATCCTTGGGTGATGAAATGGGTTAAGGCTAGAAGAGAGTAGCAGGAGATGCCGCTGAATAGATACTGGTCACATAATCAAGTTATCGATAAAATGCCGGGTGAAAAGAGACAGGCATGTAGGTGAAGGAGGTTCGACGATCAGCTCCGCGCACGAAAGATGACAAGGGATTTTAAGAAGGTTCAGCCTGCTGTGTCAAGTTGCCTTCAGAGAGGTAATGTGAGGTTACCCCAGGATAACCTAACGATCAAAGAGGATTGCCCAGAACTTGACTGTACACACGTTCAGGGATACGTGAGCCATAGAGGAAACAAAGGATGATATAGAGATGACAGATCGTCTATGAAAAGTGATTTGTGGTGGGTTTATAGTGCTGGAAAATTTAAAACCCATGTGTGGTGGCCCAATTGTACACATGCTGTCACTGCATGCTGGAGAGAAACCGTAAGGAGGTGACAGTCAGCGCCTGCACAGGCAATAGCGGAAGTCATCAACATAGAGTGATGACCAAATATTTGATGGAAGACTCGAGGCCAAATCATTAATAGCAAGGAGAAAAAGAGTTTGTGCTCAGAACACATCCCTGGGGGACACCTTCCGATTTGGATAAAGTCCGGGGAGAGCACATTATTTAACCCGAACACGGACATGCCTGTCAGTTAAAAGTACTTAAGGAGGATGGTAGAATTGCCCTCGAAGGGCCTAAGGAGTGGGCTTTGGGCTAAAATATTATACCTCCAATTGTGTCATATGCCTTCTCAATGTCAAAAAATTGGCAGATACCTGAGTGTTATTCGCAAAGGCATTACGAACATACGTATCCAAGCCATGTAAGTGGTCTATGGTAGAACCGTCCTTACGAAAGCCATAATGAGAGTGGAGATACTGTTGTGGTGTCACTAAATACCACACTAAACGTCTATTACTAGACGTTCCATTACTTGCAAACTAGCACTGGTTAAGACAAATGGGACATAGTGGGAGGTTTCATTCCCGAAAGTGCCTGGTTTGCGGAAAGCGAGAACAATGGCAATTTCCACAGCTGTGGAAGAACTCCTTTGTGACCAAATAAGATTGTAAAGGCCGTAATAGACTAGTCAAAGTGGCCTGATGATGTAAATGTTGTGTAGCATACGAATAAGAATTTCGTCGGTCCCACTGCCGATGATCGACAAGCTGAGAGTTGTTACCTCCAGTATCTTGAATGTGTAAAAGCACATTAATACTGTTTCTTCTCTGAGAGAAGTTGAAAGTCCAAGGTTTGCTAACTCACTGCAGACTTTGAGAAAGAAATGAGTTCATCAGAGATTGGAGTACCCTGAGAAATACGGACCAGATGATTGCCTAATTACATTGGCAACATCTAGTGGGTTTTGCTATATCAACACCGGCAACCCGCCAGAACAGGAGCCGGGTCAGTGAGAATATGTTACCACTCAAGTTTATCGTATTTTTCCATACTGCACCATAGAAGAGATCAGAGGTGATGGTTTGGAGATACATAATCTCGCCAAGCAAGTGCGTTTAGCGTCACGGATGACACGGCGAGCGATCGCACGCTCTGTTTAAAATCAAGGAGTCGCTCTGTGGTTCTAATTGTACCGGTACTGCCCCCCATGGCATGCGCGGTTTCAAACGTACTGCACTAGCACAAGCAGGAGACTCCACCAAGCACGCATTTCTGAGATGCCTGCCCGAATTTTTGGGGTATAGAATGATAAGGCTGCAGTGAAAACCGGAGGACGAGAAAGAGGTGTTAAAAGCTCATCGATGGAGGACGAAGAAGGAACCTCTTTAGAACATCAGGGTGGAGTATAAAGGTTCCAATTGCCCGATTAAATTGCCAGCGAGGGGTGCGAAGAGGTGGCGAATATGAAGGGGAAGTAAGAATGATTGGGAATGATCACTATCATGTAAGTCCGGGAGAAACAGACCAATTAAAGGTCTAATGCGGTGGATGAAGAGCAAACTGAGAGATCGATTCAAAGAGAGTAAGAGTTCGAGGACAAAATGGTGGATTAACTTTATTTTAAAACATGGAGGTGGTGGGTGGCAAGAAAAAGCCTCTACTGAATTCCTCGGAATCGCATTTAGACCCTCCCCATAGGAAATGGAGGGGCATTAAAAACACGCAAGTAACAAATCGGTGGCGTTAAAGAACGCAACAAGGAAAGGCAAAATCCTGAATAGAAAATGCCCGATAAGTGAGAGAGATATAAAGAACAGAGTCCGTCACCACCTATAGTACGTGGATACGGGCTGCTGTGTAATGCAGCGAAGTTGAACAAAAGTCAGAAGGTACGGAATATCAATCAGTGCGGAGAAGAAGGGCACTTTCATTAATTAAAAGGTCCGCAACATGAAAAGGATCTGAAGAAAAAAATAAACAATAGAAATTATAGCCTGAGATGTGAGAAATAACAGCAGAGTGTATTTTTGGTTCCTGTAAGCAAACACCAACAGGGGCAAACTGGTAGAGTAACATCTGAAGCTCACCTCACTCCCGATTTACCCCTGATGCCACGTATATTCCACTGTAAAAAGGCCATGATTGCAATTATAAAGATACTTGAAATCCGCAGGTAAGGGGTTCCTACGGACTAGGATGGTTTGAGAAAAGTCCACAATCGAGGCAGTGGATAATGTTCAAGCAGCGAAGGAACGGTGCGTCTGATGAAGAAAGGAGTTGCGCAGGATGGAGCAGAGGAGAGAAAAGAGCCGGAAAGGTGGATCAGTGTCCATTGATGGTTTGGTCTTCTGCAATAAATTCAGAATTGCTTCAAGTGTTTCGGAATCAGGAGATGTCGTATGGGAGACAATATTGGGAATGGTAGGGGGAGGATTGAGTAAAGATTGGAACTGTATTTTGACTGTACCAAGGTAGGGGGGGCGAAAGGGTGGAGGGAAGCTGGAGAAGCCGTGGCAGGGGACAGAATAGACAGGAAACCTGGGAAGGTGGCAAAGATGAAAAAAACTTGGGAGGGAACAAGGGAGGAAGGTACCTTACGAGGAGGAGGGTGAACCTCTGCACTTTTAACTGAGCCAGTGAGATGGGAAGAACTAGGACAGAGACAGGGAGGGTACAATTAGTAGGGTGGAAGATGGGGTAGGAGGGTGTTTACCGGACCTTTTTTTGACTTTTGAGAAGTAAGAGGGACGATGGTAATAGGTGTCGTAACGAGGTCTCGTCGATACTGAGGCTTGTAAGAGGAGAGAACTGCGAAAGAAGCGAGATTAGACTGAGGCGCTGAAGTAGGGAACGTCTGAGGCCGAGTGACCCAGCAAAAGGATTAGATACAGGAGTGATTATGGAGAGGTAACCACAGAGGTGGGGTAGAAGATGGATCCCAGAAGTGGGGGATCGTTTTGAAACATCGTGAAAATAAGAAAACACGTGGGAGTCTCCCTTGGCGGCGGAGATGAGAAACTGCATTGCAATAAGGGAGACCTATCTGTCTCTTTGAGGTAGACCGTATTTCCCGCTCGTTTAAATAGAACCTGACAACGGCGAGAGTACGAAGGTGAGCCTCATGACCAGTTAAAGGCAGAGGGAGATCGATTGCAAAGACGTATTAAGAATGGTCCATCGGGCACCACAGACGGGCATTCGGCGATTGATCTTGCAATATTTCGCAGGATGGCCAAATCGCCACAATATCCAACACTTGTGTGTGTGTAGGGATCACCTTTCGACTTGTAACCGATGTCTGCTATATAGAACTGATGATGGTAGTTTCTCGGCTGTCAAAAGTTAAAACGAGCCACATTGCTAGGGTATCGTCTCCGCCCACGGCATGGAAGAACGTAAGAGGTCTAACCTTGAGATTGGGAGATTCATTGAGTTTCCAGCTGTTTCTAGAATGTCGGTGCCACATGACTAGAAATTTTGTTGAACTATTGTATGGGGCAGATAACGGTACCACAAACAAATGAGGGAATGAGTATTTTTTCAAGTGTTACCAGGAACAGTATCTATATGGGAAAGACAGAGAGCCTCACGAGCCTGGGTAGCATTCTGTAAGGATAATGATGCGCGTACCGGCTCTTAATGAGAATGAAAATAAATACAATACCAACATGCGTAGGAGTGCCTTGCCACTACTATGGTCATAAAGATAGGCAGTAGAGGAGTTGGTCGTAAAGTGAAGAATTAGACCACTGTTCATCAGAAACTGAGCGTGGAAAGTAGTGAAGGACGTGTCGATCTTTTCTGAGAAGAACTAGAAGGTGAATGGTGGAGAAGTATCATCAGCAGGTAATTGCGTTTGACGTTTAGGCGTGGGACCCAGATGGTCCGACGTGGAACGGTTTTCGGCGATTGAAAATTGCCGCAAACCGTATAGGAGAGGGCCGAAAGCATAGTCAAGGAGAGCGAAGGTCTGATAAATCGAAGGAGTCAGTCGAGGCCTCAGTACCTGAAGCAGGTGAGGAAAACAGCACCGGCAAAAGGTACAGAGGGCATGAGATGTCTGAAGAGTGTCCAAAGACGAGGCGGGGTCAGAACGGGTGCGGTATCAAGAAGGTGCCCCGGGGGTACCGGTTCTGGACTAGGCTGCCATGGTTAGGTTACATCTTCTTTTTGATTTTTAAGAAAAAAAAAAAAGAAGAAAAGAAAATAAAAATAAAAAAAAAGAAAAAAAAAAAAGGGGGGACCGGGGATGGATAGTTCCTAGAGGAATGAAAGGGGCCAGAAATCATCCTCCGCGCCCAAGAGGACTCGACAGTCCGCTAGTATCGCAAAGTGCAAGGAACCCGTGCATACCCTACCCTTCCATGCCAGTAAACCACAATCTGGGATAGCAACCTCACATCTGCCGACAACCTCGTGGACAAAAGAGAGTGGCGCCGATATCACGCCACAAAGTCAATACCTCCTTCACCACCACCCCCCCGGAATCCCGAAAGGTGGCTTCCAGAGATCCACAGACGTCCCCAAAAGACACCCAAAGCTACTCCGGGATACCGGAGAGGATCGGGACATCCCAAGGCAAATACCCTGATTCCACGGCAAACTACGCCACCGCCAAGAAACTTCAACGGAATGGGATCGACCCCGGTGTCCTTTCCTCTACCTAGGAACTAGCGTGCCTGTGGGAGAAAGAATCACCAAAGGACAAAAATAGGAAGGGCAAAAGGGATGCAGGGGAGGAGGAGAGGACAAGGAAAAAGGGGAGGATGGGGAGGATGGGATAGGGAAGGGGAGAGGGGGGGAAATTAGGTTCGGTCTGGGAAGAAGCCCATAGGTTAATTCCTCAGACCAAGAGTCTTCACCACGCCAAGGACCCCCCCTGAAGGGCAACTTGATAAAAAAAATTGTGTGCCTTTCCTTCTTTGCTGAGTTCCTAGTTGTATTAACTTATTGAATGCCGTTGAAAATCCTTGTTTAAAAGCCTTACAGACACTTTCCCTTCCAACATTTTATCGAGGATAGAAAGTTCGACTTAAGTTCGTTTTGAGCATTTCATTATTCAAGTTTTATGGAGGTTAGGCCTGATTAAGGCTGGGCTTTAGAGGCTGCAGTCCATGGCTTCCGTCACGGAGAGCTCCAGAGATTAAGTAAAATGTTCACAGTTATTGCTGAAGTTACAGATATTACATCACGTATAGGTGAACTGTTGCTATTGTGATTTAAAATTTTTTTTTTTTTAAAATCACTGAGGGATCAAATCCTGTGCAGAGGGGTCTACAAAATATTAAAATTTAGTTCTGATGGAGGGGTAAGAGTTCAAATAACTACCATGAAGCAGTTGTTCTGGCGAAATTAGAATGTTTGAAGATTCCCCGGCTCGAAATCCTGTACCCGGCCCGCATTTGAGACTGCCTACCCCCCACTAGCTAGAAAAGCAGATCTGTACCTTCAGGTTAGGAAAAAAGAGTTGAAGGAAGGCCTTTTCCTAGTGGATTGCCATTAACATATTGAAAGGTGTGCCCGGCGCTGGTTTGACCAGGGGAGGTTTAAAGGGGAAAACAAACCGACGAAACTGAAGGGATAGTGATGACGGTAAGACAAAAAAAAAATTTTAGAGGAATTGACAGGGGGGTTGGTAGGAAGTTTTAGAGTTGGGACACAGCAACAAGGGGGTTTCCCAATGGAAATTGAAGATCGATGTGTAAAAAGGGTGTTAAAGGGAAATTTTTCTCTTTTTATATTGTCAGGGAAATGGAACAACCTGGAGAGTTGTTCTGAAAAGTTTTTAAAAATACTGACAAGATGAAAAAAACACATGCGCAACACCTGGGTATCCCAGTTGTAGACGTTTCACCATCCCGTGGCTTTTAATACAAATTTAGGACAAACTAGAAAACATTAAAACACAACATCCGTCGCCTTGGGGTTAGGTGAAGAGCACTGTATTGTTTGGATTTTGGAGCCAGACAAACGAACGAAGTTCAGGTAAGATCCCCAAAAGGAATGAGCAGGGAAGA
>NC_069415.1:70019921-70049921 GCF_026875155.1 Cherax quadricarinatus
CCCTAAAAGTTTTTTAAAACCCATCTATAATTAAAAACCCATAAAGTAATTAAAATCCACAGTAATTAAAACCCATCTAGTTTTAAAACCATCTAGTAATAAAACCCATCAGTAATTAAAATCCATCTAGTAATTAAAACCCATCTAGAAAAATTAAAAACCCTCTAGAAATAAAATCCATCTAGAAATTTAAAAAACCCATCTAGTAATTAAAATCCATCTAGTAATTAAAATCCATCTAGTAATAAAAATCCATCTAGCAATTAAAACCATTCAAAGTAATAGAAACCCATCTAGTAATTAAAACCCATCAAGTAATTTAAAAAAATTCTAGTAATTAAAACCCATCTAGTAATTAAAACCCATCTATAATTTAAAATCCATCATAATTAAAACCCATCTAGTAATTAAAATCCATCTAGTAATTAAAATCCACTGTAATTAAAATCCATCTAGTAATTAAAATCCATCTAGTAATTAAAATCCATCTAGTAATTAAAATCCATCTAGTAATTAAAATCCATCTAGTAATTAAAATCCATCTAGTAATTAAAAACCATCTAGAAATTTAAAAAACCCTTCTGTAATAAGAAACTCATCTAGTAAGAGAGACCCATCTAGTAATTAAAACCCATCTAATAATAGAAACCCATCTAGTAATTAAAACCCATCTAGCAATTAAAACCATTCTAGTAATAGAAACCCATCTAGTAATTAAAACCCATCTAGTAATTTAAAAAAATTCTAGTAATTAAAACCCATCTAGTAATTAAAACCCATCTAGTAATTAAAACCCATCTAGTAATTAAAACCCATCTAGTAATTAAAACCCATCTAGTAATAGAAACCCATCTAGTAATAGAAACCCATCTAGTAATAGAAACCCATCTAGTAATAGAAACCCATCTAGTAATAGAAACCCATCTAGTAATAGAAACCCATCTACTAATAGAAACCCATCTAGTAAAGAAACCCATCTAGTAATAGAAACCCATCTACTAATTGAAACCCATCGAATAATGCTTGAGAACACAGATGTTATAGATAAAAAAATAACATTAGTTAACCTAGGACAATCAAATAAAGTCAAACACTGACTTATTTCTGATCAAGAGAGACATATTCCATTTATTTCACAGAAGCCAATCTGAGTAACAGAATTGGCATATGATAACTTACACAACCTAACATCAAAAGACAGTTTACTTAGAAAAAATAAAAACACATTAGCACCAAAAGTTTAAGCTGACCAGAAGATGCATTTTTTCAGTTATAAAGCATCCAATAAAATTTGTGCCTACACAGCCTTAACCCGGAAAAACTTCCATCGATTTCATACGACGCATCAGCCACTGAAGACGCCTTTCAGATTTTTTATATTTCAATTAGAAAGAAAACGCTAAGGCCTTCGGGGTCACATAGTACTTGAGAAATGGGATACATTCCTTGGATCAAGAGCCCCTAACCAGCATCAAAGGGAAAATAATGTAATAAAGTAAAATAATTTTTACTATTCTATTTCGAAGTTAAAGTGGCAATATGGCTGACCAAACGAGCCTTTCTTCAGTAATCACACAAGAAAAATATGGGAATGGAATATGCAAATAGCCCCATAAATCTTGCCCAAGATACATTAACAAGCGTTGAAATTTTGAAGCCGATCGCATGACATGCCCTTCAGATTATTATTATTATTATTATTATTATTATCATCAAAAAGAAGCGCTAAGCCACAAGGGCTATACAGCCGTGCCCTTCAGAAATAGAGGAAAATTTGTGTTAAAGCAAAATAAAATGTTGAAAATGTTCCGGATAAAAATTGAGAAAATCTTCCTTCGTTAAACTTAGAAAAGCCATAAATCCTCTAATTTTCTTTTCAGTTTGCTTTTCACATATGCATTCCATTTAAAATTCTCTACAATCCTGTGAGATTATTTTTTTTTTTTTTTTGAAAAACCAGTTTGAAAAATTTCTCCAATTTTATCACAGTATCGTAATTTCAGTGCAACTAGATAATCCTGTCTGATGAATACATAAAAATTTCCCAACCTTGTGTCAGACTGACTGCTGCTCCTCAAGAATTTTCAAGGATCAATAAGGCCAAGATAATGTTGCCAAGAGATCTCAAACACAGAAAAATGGGAAGAAAAATGTGGCTGTAGTGCAAGAAGAATGAGAATGAAGATTCTTTTCTCACAGCGTCTGCTCATCATGCTGTGTATACTGCTAATGTTCTTCCTTTCTTTAGTGGTCTCGCTTCACGTTTTAAGCAATCTATCAAATGACCGAGCAATGATCCTACATGCTGTGTTGTTGGTTATTCAAAGTACATGCAATATATTTAGTTATCCTGAGCAGGTGCTTGTGATCACTAAAGACCAGCCAGTGTGTGCAATGATGATAAGGCTTATCATCAAATAGTTTGTAGTGTAGTTGTAATGTTAATGGGATTCCACTTACAGAAGCAGCTGTTAAAATCTGTTGGTGACGCCCTACTAAGTTCTGTTTGATCATCAGCCGTTAATGAAGTTAGAATAGCAGCTTCAGAGTTGTCACTGGAAAAATGGGCTGCTTTAATGGCAGCTGCTCACACTTTCACCTTTGGGGTTACCTTGTATGGTTCCAGGTAATCCAGCTGATTTTCATTTTATCCTAAACAAAAAAATAACTTTTCTTTATATCTCCTCACAACATATATAAAGAATAGCATGCTCGCTAGAGGTTTGTTTAAATGCAAGACCTTAAAGAATATAACCAGAACAAATATTAACTTTGTCGTAAAACGAACAAAGCGATATTCAATTATTGCTAGCGTCATGCGCAACTAAACAAAATATTGAAGATCTCTGGTGAAGTGATTGGACCAACACAAAACGCAGCATCTCTTGTCCCTTTGTTGACGATAGGTAAGCCAGTTGCTCTAGAACTTTGGGGATCCTGTAACAAAGAACTCCGCCCTCCTTTTTTTTTTTTAAGAAAAAACAGTAAAAATCAAGTAAGAGAGAATTCAGCTCTTCAAGGGTCCTAGATCAGTCTTCGCCCAAATGTTCATTGAGACTTATAAATACACGTGAAGGTGATTTTGACTCTTTCTTCTCTCATGAGGTTCAACCTTTACCTCCATGAGGAAAATAAATCACTCACAGAAATCGGATATAATCGAAAGTCTTGACAAAGAAGTTAATTCACTCTGTTATTTTTCAGTGGACCAATCTCTGTTGTATGACTGCCATGTTGTAGATGCTGGAGCACTCGTCCTTACACTGGTTTTCCTATTTGGAGTTTCAGCTTTCAAATACTACTGAAGCCCATGTTCCTAGAAGCACATTTAAAAAGAGCTTAAGAAGATCTGTTTCCATATTCTGGGACCTATAGATAAGAATCCATTAAAGATGGCACCAGATTAGTATGAGGAACATGGGAGCGTTTTAAAATTGGCCCGAATTTGAAAGTTCCTGGACAAATAAAACAAAGCTTTTTCAGTATCTTGGAAAATATCCCATCGAGATCCAGTGCTCCCCAGGTGATCTATACGTCTCCAGTGCTGATGAAAAGACAGTCAAGCACTAGGAAATAGGTCAAGACATGGATGGTAAATTTTATCAAGAGGAAGCAGCACTTTAGTTTTTGCTGTGAGGACATATCCAAACATATTGGTGGGGACCTCTAACTCTTGCTGTGATCATTCTTACCTATTATTTTACTTAGAAATCACATCTATTACCAGCTGTGAAGCTTCTGTCAGCTACCGTACTCCGAGGTATCAATTCATTATGAACATTACAGATATTGATGCAACTTTAGATAGAAAACTCTGTAGTGCCGTTCCTCTCTTTGCTGTAGTTCCTAGTTGTGATTAACTTATGGCCTGAGATGCCGTTGAAAATGCCTTAGTTTCAAAGCCTTACAGACACATTCCTTCCAACATTTTATCGAGGATAGAAAGTTCGATCTTAAGTTCGATTGAGCATTTCATTATTCAAGTTTATGGAGGTTAGGCCTGATTAAGGCTAGGGCTTTAGAGGCTGCAGTCCAGTGGCTTCCGTCAGCTGGAGAGACTCCAGAGATTAAGTGAAAAGTGTTCACAGTTATTGCTGTAAGTTACAGTATATTACATCACGTATATGGTGAACTGTTGACTATTGTGATTAATATTTTTTTTTTTTTAATATCACTGAGGCATCAGAATACCTGTAGCAGAGGGGTCTACAAAATATTAATTCAGTTCTGCATGGAGGGGATAAGAGTTCAAATAACTATCTCATGAAGCAGTTGTTCTGGCGAAATTAGAATGCTTAGAAGATTCCACAGGCTCGAAATGCTCTGTACCAGGCCAGCATTTGAGTATCTGCCTACCACCCACTAGCTAGAAAAGCAGATCTGTACCTTCATGGTTAGGAAAAAAGAGTTGAAGGAAGGCCTTTTCCATAGTGGATTGCCATCTAACATATTGCAAAGGTGTGCCAGGCGCTGGTATGACCTACGAGGAGAGGTTAAGGGAAATCAACCTGACGAAACTGAAGGGATAGTGATGACGTGATAACGACAAATAAAATATTGAGAGGAATTGACAGGGTGGATTAGGATAGGATGTTTCAGAGATGGGACACAGCAACAAGGGGTCACAACTGGAAATTGAAGACTCAGATGTGTCACAGAGATGTTAGGAATTATTTCATCAGTTATATATTGTCAGGAAGTGGAACAACCTGGAGAGTTGTTCATGAATGGTATACAATACTGACAAGATGAAAATTAGACACATGCGCAACACCTGGGTATCCTAGTTGTAGACGTTTCACCATCCAGTGGCTTTATCAATACAAATTCTAGGACATAACTAGAAGACATTAAAACTACATACAGTCCGTCAGCCTTGGAGTTAGTGTGAAGAGCACTGTAGTTGTAGAGATTCTGGAGCACAGACAAACGAACGAAAGTTCAGGTAAGATCCCAAATGGAATGAGCAGGGAAGACGGGACAGACGAAGAATAGTGCTGGAGAGGAGTGTTCTTAGTCGTAGAAATAGAGCCAGGGCTTAACCCAGCAGCGAAGGCGATCGTGGGACAGATATTGAGAAGAGAAATTCAGGCTCTTCTGTTGGGACTCCGGTGGGGCGAGCGGGCAGGACGGGACAGGCGAAGATTAGCGCTAGAGAGGAGTGTAGAATTTGAGCCATGTCTTAACCCTAAAGCTAAGGCGAACGTGGGTCAGAGAATGGTACCAGTCAGAGAATCCAAGGTTATTTGTAAATAGGGTTAGGAGCAGAATCATGCAAGGAGTAGAAAAGGTTGTGTTGGTTTGTGGGTCTGCGAATGTTTTCGTCAAAGAGAGAGGTCCAGTAGTCATGTCGTGTCTCAAGTTTGTCCATCTGTCTGTCACTGAGCGTCTTCCAGTACAGATTCAGCGCAGGGATGTCTAATTGGGCATGGAGAGACTCGCTTGTGGCGAAGTCCTCCCATATGACATCAAGCACCCAGCGCAGCGCCTTGTTCTGGACATGCTGCAGTTTGTTTTTGCTGCAAAAGAGAGGGCTAGAGGAGAGTAAGTTGTCAGAGGACGTATTAAGGATTTGTAGAGGTGTAGTTTGGTGCGTTGAGAGGCATGTTTCAGCTTGTAGAGGCCCGCAAGGGCCTTACTAGCAATTGCATGCCTTGAGTGAATGTGTCCGTGTAAACGAAGAAGGTGGTAAAGATTAACGCCAAGGACAGTGACAGATTGTGTGATGGGGATGTAAGTGCGGGTGTCAACTGTTCTGAGCTCGACAGGTATTGGAGGATCACGTTTCCTGTAGTTAAAATATGTAATACTGGATTTAGCTGCATTGGTTTTGATCCTCCATTTTTGTTCCCAGATGGCTATCCTGTCAACCTCATTTTGTGTTTTGTGTGAGAGTGTATCTATATTGGCATGAGTGATAAGTTGTGTAATGTCGTCTGCATAGGCTAGTGTGATGGAGTTGTGGTATACAGGTGGTGGAATGTCGTTAGTGTATAAAATGTAGAGAGTAGGGGAGAGGACAGATCCCTGGGGTACTCCGGCATTTAGTGTGAAGTAGTCAGAGTAACAGCCTTGAAATTTGATTCTCATGGTACGGCCGTCTAGGAAGTTGCAGAGAAGTTTACGAGTAGTGAGAGGCAGGTTAAAGTTAGTGCAGAGTTTGTACTTGAGCCCTTCGTGCCAGATAGTGTCAAAAGCTTTTTCAACGTCTTTTGCAACCAGGGCTGTCCTGTTTCTTTGTTTTGTGTTTATGTGGATGTAGTTGAGAGTGATGTTAATGGCATCCTGTGTGGATCTGTGTGTTCTGAAGCCAAACTGGCCATCAGAAAGTAGAGAATTGTGTTCCAGGTATCTGCGAAGGCGATGGTTGATGAGTTTTTCAAAGAGTTTTCCTAAAGTTTCGAGGAACCTGATAGGGCGATAGTTTCTAGGGTCAGAGTGGCCTTTATTGGGTTTAGGAAGGAGGATAGCAGTAGCAGCTTTGAAGAGGGAAGGGAAGTATCCAGAGGCAAGGGAGGCATTGAGGAGGTTAGTGTAGGCAGTAATGATAGAGTCAGGAAGGTGTTATAGGATTAAATATGGTTTAGGCCAGAGGCACCAGGAGCCTTGGGAGGAAGGTGTCTGAGGAAAGTTTTAATGTCTGTGTTGGTGAAAGGAGTGTCGAGTTCTTGGGAGGAGGTAAGAGTGTCCAGATGGATGTGGCTATCTGGTGTTGTTTCTTGTGTGTGAAGTGTTCCAGTGTTCTGTGTTCTGAATGTGTTGAATAACGTTAGGGTGAGGTGGGTGAGGGTGGAAGATGTTCTCCCAGATGTGTTTGAGGATGTTAGTAGCAGCCTGCGGGTCTAAGATGTGTGTGTTGTTGTGGGTGATGTGTTTGAATTTGTTGGTGGGAGCTGTGCCTCTGATTTTTTTGATAAAGTTCCAGAAGGCTTTAGTGTTTTTAATACGCTGTTTGTCCGCTTGTTGTATGAGTTGTGACCAGTGATTGTTGTGGTCTTGGTCTAGGCTGTGTAGAATGTTGTTTCTAAGGAAAGTGAGATCTAATCGGACTTGATTAAATCTGTTGTAAAGGAAGCGGTTGTGGTAGCAGATAATTAGTCTTCTTGTTTTGAATGAGAGTTTGAAGGAATAACGAGTGGTGTGAGTTTTCTTTGGTACTGCGGTGTTGGCTGCTTGTGTAATGGTGTCCTGGATGAGATCAAGTTGAGTATCGATGTCAGAGATGGGTTTGTTGTTGTAGTCATAGGTGAGGTTAGTATTGTCTATATGTTGTTTGAAAATGTCCCAGTCAGCGTTCTTGTAGGAGAAGGAAGGTGTAGCTGGGATGAGGATAGGGTTGGAAGAGATGTGTAAGATGACTGGGATGTGATCAGAGCCTGTAATAGGGCCAGGTGAGATGTAGTGTTGAAATAGAGAGCTGGCTCGTTTTGCTAGAATGTCTGGTTTGCCTTGGGAGAAATTTTTGTTTTAGGTTGGATTTGACAAGGAAGGCAACCCCATCGTGGGGATCATAGGGGGACTGTAGTGCAGTATAACCATAATGGCGGATACGTTGAGGGGTTTTGAGGCAGGTACTGTTTAGCAAAATAAAATCTGGCCTCTCTGCTTCAAGGAGCTCGGCCAGTAGGTGTCTAATTGTAAAGTAAGAACGTACTTTGAACTGAATCTAAACATGATTTAATGGTTTCGTCATAGCAAAGTTAATGTCGGGGGAGGAGTTTGGATTAAAGCCCGTGATAGTGGTGCCATCAGTGAATGTGTGTTTGTAGGTGTTACGGACCCGTTTCCTGGAGGGGAAGGAAGATGGATCTGTTTTTATGTTCTTTGGTTTGTCTGTCAGAAGTTGGGGCAGGTTTAGGTTTGAGTGGATTTTGTCTGGAGGAAGTGGAGCTGGACCTGGATGAAGTTTTGGTTGTGGTGGAGGAGTGGGGGAAGGTAGATGCATAGGAAGTGGAAGCTTTGGTTGGGGATGAGGAAGTGGAAGCTTTGGTTGGGGATGAGGAGGTGGGTAAGGAGGTGGGGGGAGGGGTGGTCGTAGCAGCAGCAGTAGGGGTGTTGGTGGGAGGGGTAGAAGTAGTGAAAAGGGGTAGGGGAGGAGGAGAGCTGGTGGGTGTAGGAAGTGGGGGGGTGGGAGAGAGGGAGGAGTTAGAGATTGTAGGGGGTTTAGAAGAGAAGCAAGGAGGAGGGATGATTGTTAGCAGACAAGAGTAGGTTAAAGACATGTGAGTCGTCTGATTGGTAAGCTTGAGAGATTACCATCGCAGAGTGGGCAGCAGTATCGAGTTGACAGTTAGTTTTGTTGTCTAGTGTGGGCGTAGGCGTAGATGGAGAGGTGTTTGTAGTCTGTGTGTTGGTGTTTGAAGTGTGTAGGGTAGAAGAGGTAGACCAAGTGCGGGGGGAGGTCCAGGCATTGGGGGTGGAGGAGGGCGGTTTGGTAGGGGAGGGAGGTACAGGGATGGGGTTGGGGAGGGAGGGAGGTTGGCTTGCTCTGAGGGAGGAGAGAATTTCTTTTCTAGAAGGGCAGGAATTTGCAACTGCAGTGTGTGACCCACAGACAAGGAGGCTGGCGCTTATATAGGCGTCAGTGAACAGGGACGGGTAACAGACAAGGGCATAGTCACTGGAAGGCGGGATTCCCCAGTGGAACTACTACTACCAATAACCCAAGGGATGGGTTAGAGTAGTAGTAGCAGTTGCAGTAGCCGTGAAGAAGGTAATGTAGATGTCCTCTGAACCAAGACTCCGTGATGTTGTAGTGTCTGACAAGTTGTATATGAATGGTATACAATACCGACAAGATGAAAGTTACAACTTGATGAAACAAGATGAAAAGTACAACTTGTCAGACACTACAACATCATGGAGTCTTGGTTCAGAGAACATCTACATTACCTTCTTCACGGCTACTGCAACAACTACTACTACTACCACTAACCCATCCTCTGGGTATAACCTACGCTTATATTTGCCTCAGCCTCCTTGCCTCTGTTCCAGAATCTCTACAACTACAGTGCTCTTCACACCAACTCCAAAGCTGAGGGACTGACTACCTCATCTGTTGTATGTAGTTCTAATGTCTTCAAGTTATGTCCTAGAGTCTGTATTGATAAAACCCTGGATGACGAAACGTCTTCAATAAATTTACCCAGATGTTGTACATGTGTGTAATTTTCATCAATTTGGAGAGTGATGTGGTGGAGACAGGATCCATACATAGATTTAAGAAGAGACACGATAAAGCTCATGGAGCAGGGTGTGTGTGAACCTAGTAGCGACCAGCGAAGAGGCGAGACCAGCATCTGCAATCACAAATAGGTAAGAAAACACACACAAATACTTCGCAGATTCATCAAACAATGAATTAAAAAAAAAAAAAAATCTTTGTCTTACTCCAAACGTCGTAATTTCTTTTATACCTCCAAACCCCAAACTATTGCTGGACAGATATTTACATTGATTCGTCGTCTGCAGTTTGCAATTTCTCAGTTCAAGATTTCTGAATCGTGGCGCAGATGAGGAGAGACATATGCATGTGGGAACCTGGAACACAAATTCCCGAGCTTCCCACCGTCGGCATATCGTCTTGAAGGAAGGATTTGTCAAATCTGCAACTTCCGTGAGGAAGCATGTGCCACGGGGAATATGTAAGTATATACCACGGGGGTTATGTATGTGCCACTGGGGTTACGTAGGTATACGTTACGGGGGTTATGTTGTATACGTCACAGGGTTATGTTGTATACGTCACAGGGTTATGTAGCATACGTCACGGGGGTTACGTAAGTATACGTCACGGGGGTTATGTAGCATACGTCACGGGGGTTATGTAGCATACGTCACGGGGGTTATGAAACTATACGTCAGAGGGGTTATGTAAGTATACGTCACGGAGGTTATGTAATTATATACCACGGGGGTTATGTATATACCAAGATATTATGCAAGTATATAACACGTGGGTTATGTAACTATATACCACGAGGGTTATGTAACTATATACCACGAGGGTTATGTAACTATATACCACGAGGGTTATGTTACTATATACCACGAGGATTATGTATATACCATGGGATTATGTAAGTATATACCACGGGGGTTATGTAAGTATATACCACGAGGGTTATGTAACTATATACCACGAGGGTTATGTAACTATATACCACGAGGGTTATGTTACTATATACCACGAGGGTTATGTTACTATATACCACGAGGGTTATGTAACTATATACCACGAGGGTTATGTAACTATATACCACGAGGGTTATGTAACTATATACCACGAGGATTATGTATATACCATGGGATTATGTAAGTATATACCACGGGGGTTATGTAAGTATATACCACGAGGGTTATGTAACTATATACCACGAGGGTTATGTAACTATATACCACGAGGGTTATGTTACTATATACCACGAGGGTTATGTTACTATATACCACGAGGGTTATGTAACTATATACCATGGGATTAATTAAGTATTTGCCTGAAGAGGCATTTTGTAGTTATCACCTGTGAAACGATTTACTTAACATGCAAAATTAAATTTTGCACTGTTTAGAGTGACAAGTTATGTTTTAATAAAACCCAACAATTTTAAAACTCTGAAGCCAATAAAGTAAGGCATTCTCGAATAATTTATCTGGTTCTAATGATTCCAATTTTTATTTTACAATTTCAGTAAAATTTCAAATTTGCATCTAAGATTAAACTTATCTACCTACCTGAAGTTTCGTTTGAGGGAGATCCGGGGGCAACGCCCCCCGCGGCCTGGTCCGTGACTAGGCCTCACTGAATTAGGGCCTGACCAACCAGGATGTTTCTGCTGGAAATATTCATTCCAATGTACGAACCACAACCTGGCAGGTCAGGCAATGACCTGAGAGATCTGTCCGATTTCCTCTTGAAGACAGATGGGGGTCTGTTGGTAATCCCCCTTATGTATGATGGAAGGCTGTTGAACAACCTTGGGCCCCTAATACTTATTATGCTTTCTCTTAGTGCACTCATTGCATCCTTTCTTCATTGGGATGGGGGAGGGGGGGGTGATGTTGCACCGTTTGCCAAGTCTTTTACTTTCAAAGTGAGTGATTTCTTTGTGCAGATTTGGAACCAGTCCTAAGATTTTTCAAGTGTAAATTTTGATGTACCTTTCTCGCCTGCACACCAAAAAGTACAGTTGTAGGGCAGCTAAACGTTCCCAGTAATTGTGGTGCTTTACTAAACTTACACATAAAGTGAAGGTCCTATGTATATTTCCAAATCTGCAATTTCACCTGCCTTGAAAGGGGCTGTTTCTGTACAACAGCTCTAAGGGAAAATTTCAAGGTTATGTAAATTTGGTATATAAAGGAAGTGTCGTTTGGAATGGTCGTTTGCCAAAGGGAGTTAACCGCCTGAAATACCATCTGGGCAGCTTGATAAGCTGAAGGTCAGATGAAATTCCCTTCACTACGAGAATCCCACCTGCTCTGGCATGTCACATTAGCCTAGTCAGCTTTTACAGTGACTGAGCGGAAAGTGCGGAATAATTCAAATCAAATCAGATCAAACCAAATTTTATTTCTTTGCAAGTAGTACATTGAGATTATGTATTTACAATAATGGGTTACAGTGAAAAGACAGCCACTATCATGCCTAGGCATTATGGGCAGACTTAATTTAATGGCTTACTGACTACTTAATACTAAAGAAATTTGTCCTAGTTTAAGTTGTACAATAGTTCTATTAAATATAAATGAATCTAATTTATATAAACCAAAGGAAATATTCATATTTTCAAAACTGCTTTTTATGCAACATGATTCAATTATATTCCTGCCGACAATGGACAATAGTTTCAATAGTAAATATTGAAATTATTTTATGGAAATATAACATTGTGATTTTCTAAAAGTAGTTTACAGTATGAGAATGCTACAATTGGGTGAAGGGCAGTACTATTTTCGGTAGGTATTTATACTACTATGTAGTATTAGTCAATGCATGAACTTGGGCGTCTAGTCTTGAAGTTTTAAGATTTAGGTAATTGGGAGATTTTTTGGTAAAGTTAAATATTGAGTATTGAGTATTTAGTCTAGGGTGAGTAAGTGACCGGGTTACTTTAGTATTTTCTGGTAATGAATTCCAAATTTTGGGGCCCTTTATGTGCATAGAGTATTTACATAGTGTGATATGGACACGGGGTACATCAAAAAGAGATCTGTGTCTTGTGTTACGGTCGAGTGTCCTGTTAAGGTTGATGAGGAGAAGTTTGAGTGGAGGGTTTATGTTCGCGTGTATTGTTCTAAGTATGTAGTAGGCACATGAATAAGTGTGGATGTTCTTTATGGTGAGCAGATTTAGACTTGTGAATATTGGTGGAGTACGCTGTCGGGAGTGGAAATTTGTTAACATTCTGACTGCAGCCTTTTGCTGGGTTATTAGTGGTCTTAGGTGATTTAATGTTGTTGATCCCCGTGCACTAATTCTATATGTGAGATAAGGGTAGTGTGCCTACTTTCTTGGAAATTTGTTGTACATATGTCTGGAATTTGAGGTTACTGTCAAGGAGGAGTCCTAGGAATTTTCCCTCTCTGAGTCTTGTGATGGGTGATCCGTTTAGCGTTAAGTGGAACATTTGGAGCTCTGGTTCCAAACTGAATGAAATAGAAAAAAAACAGGTTTTGTCAGTATTTAGGGTAAGTTTATTAGTCATCATCCAGGTAGATATTTTCTGCAATTCGGCATTGACAGTGTTGGCGAGTATGATTGGGTTTGGGTGAGAGAAGACGTATGTAGTGCCATCTGCAAATAATATGGGTTTGAGTAGCTGTGATGCATTCGATAGGTCATTGATGTAGATGAGAATGAGGAGTGGTCCAAGGACACTTCCCTGTGGGATACCTACTGTGATTGGTTGAGTGGAAGAGTTTGCACTATTTGTGTACACATATTGGCTTCTGTTCCTAAGGTATGACTTTAGGTAGTTGAGGGAGTGGCCTCTTATACCATAGTGTTTTAATTTAGTGTGCAGCAAATCATGGTCAGCTATATCAAAAGCTTTATGCAAATCAATGAAAATTCCAAGCGGGACTTCTTTCTTCTCGAGAGCGGTATATATTAGTTCTAGCACGTGTATAATAGCATCATTTGTGCTTTTATTATTCCTGAATCCAAACTGACAGTGGTTTCTGTATGTTGTGTGAGACGAGGTAGGGATAGATCTGTCTATGAATCAATTTTTCAAAGATTTTAGAGAGCAGTGGTAAGTTAGATATTGGTCTATAGTTATTCAAGTCCGCTTGATCACCTCCTTTGTGGATCGGGGTGACCCTCGCTATTTTGAGAACTGCCGGGAAGGTGGAGGATTCAATGGATTTCATAAAGAGTGTTGCAGTAATTGGTGACAGTACGTGTGAAGCTTTTTTTTGTACATAAAAGTTGGCAAGTTATGTCTTCTGCCTTGTTTTTAAGGGCGTTGATGATGAGCGAGACTTCAGTTGGGTTGGTTGGAGCTAGGAACAGTGCATTCTGGTAGGTACCCGTGAGATAGTCTGATGGACGGGTGTTTGAGCTTGGGATTTTGCTCGCTAGGTTCTTTCCTATGGTGGAGAAGAAAACATTGAGTGTGTTTGTTGTTTCAGTTGGTGGGAGTAGGGGTTCGTCTGATTTTGTTAGTTTGATTGTTGTGTTTTTGCATAGTTGAAGAGTCTCAGCTTCTCTTTCACTCTCCGTCACCCACCTGCTCCTATTATCGGAGTTTACAATAATGGTGAACGTGGAAAGAAATTACATTGTCCAACGTGCCTATTGAGTTGTCACGCCTATACAGCTCATTTCCAACCTGGGCAACAGCATCTAGTTCTCTGCACGAGACTGTGCTCCTTCCCACAGACTTCTTTCACCTCTCTCCAACGATACCTGGCACAACACCGCCAGAATATAACACAGCTATAAATATTTTGCTATTATTAGCTCTTCAGGTTTAAAATTAATAGTCATTTTTATTTTAATTATAATAATAAAGTTCTGTTTTAGCGATACCTTAAAATTTACCTTTTAGTTTAGTGCAGTTGTAATTTATCCTCGAAGCAGTTTTCATAAAAAGTGGTTTGGTAATAGTTGTGAGAGAGTGGAACAAACTTCCGAGTAATATCATTGAAGCTAAAAAGTCGTGCAGTTTTAAAAGTAACTGACAAATACATGAATGATTATGGACGGGTAGCTCCGTTTCAGTGCCCCTTTCTTATGTATTTCTCCTGTCTGTTCCAATCTGCAAGTCAATATCTAAGGATTTTGAATGCAAAACACACATCCTCTAGTCTTCTGTTAATATCAAGATAAGCTGGTTTAACCTATCCTTATAATAATTTTCTCTCAATTCTGGTACTAAGCATGTTTCAAACCCATGACTTTTTTTCAAGCTTTTGCAAGTGCTGTACCAGGTTTGAGCTGTACGTTAAGGCCGCGTAGTCAGTGATTGGCATACAATAAAGCAGCTAACACTAGTCATCACAACCAGTACTTCCACAAAAGATCCGACTAGGACGAAATTTAAGAACATAAACCAAACAACGCAGGGGTTTATAATATACCCTGTGGAGGTTATAACAGAATATACGTAGGTGAAACAGCAAGAAACCTTGTGATACGTCTCAATGAACACCATAATGAATGTAGGAACGATGATTCCAACAATGCCTGCGTACAACACTGGAATTCCGCCTAAAATATGATTAAATTCAACGACGCCCGACTAGTGGTCATAGAACCCAGTTTCCTTAGACGTAAATACCTTGAATCATCATTAACCGCTTTTTCTAACACAGAGTAAAAGAATCATTACTTCTGAAATATTAGCAGAAATTCGCTTAAAAACAATAAACCCCGTCATCACATAGCTGCTGCTACTGTTACCAAAAGTACTACAACTTTCACTTCTACATAAACAACTATTATGCTCTGCACCTCACTATACCTATATACATACCCTCTGTCTGTATCGCTCCTGGAAAGAGAAACGTTGCCACAGTAAAATGTCGCATTAGATGCGCTTGTGTCCTTTTATTTAATGCATTCAGATTCTACTATGTAATACCTGAAATCTCCCTTTTTTCCAGGTATCGTATATATTCCTATCTTAATTTGTGTCTGACCATTTGTACTGCTCTTCCTCTATTTGTTACCTGTCTTATTATTTAGTATATATTTTCGAAAATCATTTATTATTGCTGAGAGTTTGGTGTCCCCCTGACAACAGCTATATCAGTCGTCCTCTCCCGCTATCTTTTTCTTTTATGGCTTAACACTTGATAATAACTCCGTTTACGATACTGATTCTTCTATCTCTATATTTTTCGGAATGTTGTTTCCTTACCTTCTATCTGGAGGTACTGGAGAGGGAGTAGCTGTAAAGTTTTGGGATATTTCCTTATGTATTTCTCCCTATTCCTCTGCTCTTTCCGTAATATGCGATTTGTTCCCTGTTTCATTCTTCCTCCTTTCTATTGTCTCCATACCGTCCTTCATTCCTCCTCTATCTGATCATTTTTCACAGGCTATGTCAAAGTTTCACACAAGAAAGAAGAAACACTGCAAGAGGCCCACTGAGTCATGTGGAGCAGGTCCATGTCCCCCCCCCCGGATTAGCCCAATGACACCCCCCCCAGGATTAGCCCAATGACCAACCCAGTCTGGTCACCTCCACTCAAGGAAGGAGCACGGCACCAGACCCAGCAGCACAAGCTAGCTGACTAGCTTGTGCTGCTGGGTCTGGGTGGGTGTGGGTGGGTGAGAGTTGGACCTGAGTCCAACTCACACCCACCCACACCCACTAATGTATTTATCTAACCTATTTTTAAAACTACACAACGTGTTAGCCTGAATAACTGTACTCGGGAGTTTGTTTCAATCATCCACGACTCTATTACCAAACCAGTGCTTTCCTATATCCTTCCTGAATCTGGATTTTTCCAACTTGAAACCATTGCTGCGAGTCCTGCCTTGGCTGGAAATTTTCAGCAGGCTATTTACATCTTGTTTTCCATTTATACACCTCGATCATATCTTCCCTAATTCTACGTCTTTCGAGAGAGTGCAGATTCAGGGACCTCAGTCTTTCCTCATAGGGAAGATTTCTGATACATGGGATCAACTTTGTCATCCTCCTCTGTACGTTTTCCAGAGCATTTATATCCATTCTATAATACGGTGGCCAGAACTGAGCAGCATATTCTAAATGAGGCCTAACCAAGGCTATATGGAGTTGAACAACCTGAGGACTTCCATTATTTATACTTCTAGATATGAAGCCAAGAATTCTGTTAGCTTCATTGCAAACACTAATGCACTGTTGTCACGGTTTTACATTACTGCTAACCAGAACTCCTAAATCCTTTTCGCAATCAGTAGTATTAAGATCTACATTATTTAGTTTACATGTGGCATGGTTATTTACATGTCCAACATTTAGAACTTTGCATTTGTCTATATTAAACTGCATCTGCCACTTCTCCGACCATTGCATCAGTCTATTCAAATCATCATGGAGTGCTCTAGTGTCCTCATTAGAATGAATTGGACGGCCTATTTTGGTGTCATCAGCAAATTTGCTATTTATTCCCTCATTATGTCGTTTATGTAAATTGTGAACAACAACGGCCCCAACACTGACCCCTGAGGAACACCGCTTGTGACGTGCCCCCATTCTGATCTCTCCATTTATGCAAACTCTCTGCTGTCTATTTGTCAGCCATGCCTCCACCCAGAAAAAAATTTATCCTCCTATTCCGCATGCCTTAAGTTTCCTCAATAGCGTCTGGTGAGCAACTCTATTGAAAGCCTTACTGAAGTCCATACATACAATATCATATTCATTACCATGATCTACCTCCTCAAACACCTTAGTGAAAAAAGTTAGTAAATTCGTAAGACAGGAACGCCCCTTTGTAAAACCATGTTGAGATTCATTAATCAATCTGTTCCTGCCAAGATGGCTACGAATTGCTTCGGCAATTATTGATTCCATAAATTTTCCCACTATGGAGGTAAGGCTTATTGGTCTATAGTTCGAAGCCAAGGACCTGTCACCTGCCCTGTAAATAGGTATTACATTTGCCATTTTCCACTTATCAGGCACTATGCCAGTTTGTAGTGATATGTTAAAAACATTAGCCAAAGGCATGCTAAGTTCCTCTTTACATCCTGCTCTACATAATCTATTATTTCAGGAATATCGCTAGTATTTTCCTGGGTGAAAACTGAGAGGAAGTAGGCATTGAGAATTTCACACATATCCTTATCACTGTCAGTGATCTGACCAGAGTTACTCTTAAGTGTGTCAATCTTGTCCCAAATCTTACTTCTGTATACCTGAAAGAACCCTTTTGGGTTAGTCTTTGAATCCCTTGCGACCTCATAATCCCTTTTTGCTTTTCTTATTCTTTCTTTATTTCTCTCTTTAACTGAATACATTGATTTCTTAACTTCCCATCCCCTCTTTTGATACGCCTATATATGTCTCTCTTTTGACCAATGAGATGTTTTAATCTATTGTTCATCCATTTGGGATCATTTTTGTTAGAACTAATTTCCCTACTCGGAACAAAAGTTGTCTGGGCAGCTAGAACTATGCACTGAAAAACGTCATATTGGCAACCAAGATCACCTACCTGACCCATAGTCAGGACATCCCAATTTAGCCCACCCAGGTAACTTTTCAGTCCCATGAAGTCGGCCAAGCGAAAATCTGGGACAGAGATTTGATTGCAGTTATCTGCGTAATTCCATGATATATTGAAACTAAGTGATTTGTGATCACTTTCCCCAAGCTCATCATTAACCTCAAGAATATTAATTAGTGAATCTTTGTTGGCAAGAACCAAGTCAAGCAGATTGTTTCCTCTAGTTGGTTCTGTCACAACTTGTTCTTAAAAGAAATCCTGAACCGTATCAAAAAAGTCACTAGACTCAAGATTTCCTGTCATTGTTCCTATCAATTTGTCAAAAGTTAAAATCTCCCATTATCACAACATTTTCATATTTAGATGCCTTATGAATTTCGTCCCATAACAGCTTACTGCACTCCCTATCAAGATTTGGGTGCCTATAAATCACAACCAAAATTAATTTGTCACGTCCCTCGAGAAACTGTAGCCAAACAGATTCTGTGTTCGATGTTTCTAATCTTATATCATGTCTAAAACAACAATTTAAATTTTCTCTGACTTACATCGCCACTCCGCCACCCATCCTGTTGACCCTATCAGTGTGGAATAGTTTATAACCGTGTATGTTGCATTTAGAAGGCATTTCTCTATCTTTTAGGTTGAACCAGGTCTCTGTTATACCAATAATATCTGTATTACCTACACTTGCAAGCAATCTTAGCTCATCTATCTTATTTCTTAGACTCCTACTATTTGTATAGTAAACCTTTAGGGAGCTAGTCACTCGTTGCCCTCTACTATCTCTCTTTGTTTGTTGATCATTTGATTTGCCTTTACTAGCAACTTTATTTTGAATATTGTCTTTTAAGCATATCCCTGAGGTATCCCGGTAATAACTGCTGTTTTTAACCCTAATGCTGCAGCCTGATTGTTTCCCACAAACACCCATACCTCTATAATCTATCAGTTTAAATTCCTAGACAAGTCATCAATTACCTTCTCAATTGAACTGGCTAATGCAACCAGTCCATCCCCAAGACCCTCTCTGGATAGATTTTCTTATTATTTCTTAGTTTCTTGTTTCTGGCCTTGTAAACAAAATTGGCAACTGCCGTGTGTGTGTGTGTGTGTGTGTGTGTGTGTGTGTGTACTAAACTAATTGTGGTTGCAGGGGACGAGACTCGGCTCCTGACCCCGATGGATGACCGTACGTGTGTGTGTGTGTGTGTGTGTGTGTGTGGTGTGTGTGTGTGTGTGTGTGTGTGTGTGTGTTTGTGTACTAACCTAATTGTGGTTGCAGGGGTCGAGACTCGGCTCCTGGCCCTGCCTCTTCACTGATCGCTACTGGGTCCTCTCTCTCTCTGCTTCCTGAGCTTTGTCATACCTCTTCTTAAAACTATGTATGGTTTCTGCCTCCACTACTTCACTTGCTAGGCTATTCCACTTGCTGACAACTCTATGACTGAAGAAATACTTCCTAACGTCCCTGTGACTCGTCTGAGTCTTCAGCTTCCAGTTGTGACCCTTGTCCCTGTGTCCCCTCTCTGGAACATCCTATCTCTGTCCACCTTGTCTATTCCCCGCAGTATCTTGTATGTCGTTATCATGTCTCCCCTGACCCTTCTGTCCTCCAGTGTCGTCAGTCCGATTTCCCTTAACCTTTCCTCGTACGACATTCCCTTGAGCTCTGGGACTAGTCTTGTTGCAAACCTTTGTACTTTCTCTAACTTCTTGACGTGCTTGACCAGGTGTGGGTTCCAGACTGGTGCTGCATACTCCAGTATGGGCCTAACATACACAGTGCACAGTGTCTTGAACGATTCCTTCTTAAGGTATCGGAACGCTATTATCAGGTTTGCCAGGCGCCCGTATGCTGCAGCAGTTATTTGGTTGATGTGTGCCTCCGGTGATGTGCTCGGTGTTATGGTCACCCCAAGGTCTTTCTCCCTGAGTGAGGTCTGTAGTCTTTGTCCACCTAGCCTATACTCTGTCTGCGGTCTTCTTTGCCCCTCCCCAATCTTCATGACTTTGCATTTGGCTGGATTGAATTCGAGAAGCCAGTTACTGGACCACATGTCCAGCCTGTCCAGGTCTCTTTGCAGTCCTGCCTCATCCTCGTCTGATTTAATTCTTCTCATCAACTTCACATCATCTGCGAACAGGGACACTTCAGGGTCTATTCCTTCCATCATGTCGTTCACATATATCAAAAATAGCACTGGTCCTAGAACTGACCCCTGTGGGACCCCGCTCGTAACAGGCGCCCACTCTGATACCTCTTCACGTACCATGACTCGTTGCTGCCTCCCTGTCAGGTATTCCCTTATCCATTGCAGTGCCCTCCCTTTTACATGCGCCTGATCCTCCAGCTTCTGCACTAATCTCTTGTGGGGAACTGTGTCAAAGGTCTTCCTGCAGTCTAGGAAAACGCAGTCTACCCACCCCTCTCTCTCGTGTCTTACTTCTGTTACCTTGTCATAAAACTCCAGGAGGTTTGTGATACAGGATTTGCCTTCCATGAACCCATGCTGGTTTTTATTTATAATCTTGTTCCTTTCCAGGTGTTCTACCACTCTCCTCCTGATAATCTTCTCCATGACTTTGCACACAATACATGTCAGAGAGACAGGTCTGTAGTTTAGTGCCTCGTTTCTGTTTCCTTTCTTAAATATGGGGACTACATTAGCTGTCGTCCATTTCTCGGGTAGTTGCCCAGTTTCAAGGGATGTGTTGAAGATTGTGGTTAGAGGCACGCACAGCATCTCTGCACCTTCTCTAAGGACCCATGGGTAGATGTTGTCCGATCCCATCGCCTTTGAGGTGTCAAGGTCACTAAAGAGCTTCTTCACCTCCTCCTCAGTTGTTCGTATGTCATCCAACACTTGTTGGTATATTCCCTCTTGATGTTCCCTTCTGTGCTGTCTTCCCACAGCCCTTCCTATCTCTACTGTAAAAACTTCTTTTAATCTCCTGTTCAGCTCCTCACATACCTCCTGATCATTTCTTGCGAGTTGTCCACCTTCTGTCCTTAATCTGATCACCTGGTCTTTGACTGTTGTCTTCCTCCTGATGTGGCTATACAACAGTTTCGGGTCAGTCTTCATTCTCGATGCTATGTCATTTTCATACTGTCGCTGGGCCTCCCTCCTTACTTGTGCATACTCATTCCTGGCTCTGCAACTGATCTCCCTATTTTCGTGTGTTCTCTGCCTTCTGTACTTTTTCCATTCTCTATTGCACTTTGTTTTTGCCTCCTTACACCGTCGGTTAAACCAGGGGCTCGTTCTGGTCTTCCCATTGTTACTGTTGCCTTTGGGAATAAACTTTTCCACTGCCTCCTTGCATTTTGTTGTTACATATTCCTTCATTTCATTTACTGGCTTTCCTGCCAGTTCTCTGTCCCACTGGACCTCCCGCAGGAAGTTCTTCAACCCTATGTAGTCCCCTCTTTTATAGTCAGGCTTTTCCCATTCAACTCCTGTTATTCTCTCCACTTGCAGCTCTACTATGTATTCAAAGCACAGAACCACGTGGTCGCTAGCTCCTAGGGGACTCTCATACTTGATGTCCTCAATGTCTGAGCTGCCCAGGGTGAACACAAGGTCCAATCTTGCTGGTTCATCCTCCCCTCTCACTCTGGTAGTGTCCTTAACATGTTGGTGCATGAGGTTTTCCAGCACCACGTCCAACATCCTGGCTCTCCATGTTTCGGGACCCCCATGTGGCTCCAGGTTTTCCCAGTCGATCTCCCTGTGGTTGAAATCCTCCATAACCAGCAACTTTGCTCTGCTGGAATGAGCTCTTCTTGCCACCTCAGCAAGTGTGTCCACCATTGCTCTGTTGCTCTCTTCATATTCTTCTCTTGGCCTCCTGCAGTTCTGTGGTGGATTATACATCACTGCAATGACCACTTTGTGTTCCCCAGACTGAAGTGTACCTGCTATGTAGTCTCTTTCTCCCGTCTCATCTATGCCTTCCATTTTCTCGAATTTCCATCTGTTTTTTACGAGCAGAGCAACCCCACCTCCCCCCCTGCCCCTTATATCTTTCCTCATGATCTGGTATCCTGGTGGGAAGATTGCATCTGTTATTGTCTCTGTGAGTTTTGTTTCTGTAACTACTATGATGTCTGGGGACTTCTTATTGATTCTTTCTTGCCATTCCTCATGTTTATTCGTTAATCCATCTGCATTTGTGTACCAAACCTTCAACTTCTGTTCTAATACTGTAACTGTGGTGCAGGGGGTGGAAACAGAGGGATCGGTGTGTGATGGTTGGTTTGGATTGTTCAGTTGCCTTGGGGGTGTCGTGGCTGGAGTCCTTCTGCAGGTGTTTCTGGGGGGTGTGCTTGTCCTTCCATTTGATCCTGGTTATTCTGCTCTCCTTTTCATTTCCTCCCATTTCTCCTTTCGTTTTTGAACTCTCCCTTTCATCGTCTTCCTTTCGTCCTGTGTTCTGTCTCGATCGAGGTACACACTCCGGAACTCCTGCTTGCCTCTCAGCCGTGCTTTCTCCTGCAGGATCATGGTTCGGGTTGATTCTGCCTTGAAAATTACTTTGAGAGGCCGATTCCTTTTCTTTGTGAACCACCCAATTCTCCGAAAATTTGCCACCTGGGTCATGTCCCCCTCGCCTATCACCTTCATGATATCTTCAATCGCTTTTTTCTCCTCCTGCTTTCTTTCATCATAAGTTTCCCCTTTAACTTCGTCTAGCCCATAGACAAACATGGATCTCTCCCTTTCCACCTCCCACTGTGACTCCCATTGCATCCTCTGATGTGTTTTAGTTTCTTCCCGTGGAGTGTTCCTTCCTTCAGTCCCTTCCCTAGTTATGGTCCCTATGCTTCTTGGTTTGTCCTTCCTGCTCACCTGTTCCTGGCCCCCACAGGTATCTGGTAAAGTCCTTGCACATGTCCTAGTTCCTTCAATGTCTTCCAACCTCTCATTCTGTCCTAGTGTGCTCCCTGCCTTTGTTTTGGCCCCATGTGGGTTTGACAGGACCTCTGCATACAGTTTAGTTTCCATGCTTCCTTCAGACCTGTTGTCTGTGTTTGCTGTAGCCATTGCCGATGCTACTTCTGTAATATCTCTGTGCTTTTTCAGATGTCTCAGCTCCTCTTCTAATCTCTTTATCTTGATTTCTGCTGCTGTGGCCTGTTGCTTCCACCTTCTGCATTCTGCTGCTAACCTCTCTTCCATCTTCCTTTCCAGCTCATCTAGTCTCCTTCCCCAGTCTTCCTCCCTTTTTTTGAGCTCTACCTCCCATTCCTCCCTCCCAGATTCGTCCTTGGAGCCCCTTGTCCTCATCCTGGTTCTAGGTTCCCCCACTGCTCCACAGAAGGGGGACGGGTGGTTAGGGGGAGGGGAATAGATGGTTAGGAGGAGAGGGGATGGATGGTTGTGGGGGAGGGGGAGGATGGTTATTGGAGGGGTAGAGATAGTTGGGGGAGGGGGTTAAATGGTTCGAGGGAGAGAGGGGATGGATGGTTATAGGGGAGGGGGAGGATGGTTATTGGAGGGAGGTAGTTGGGGGAGTTAGACGGTTTGGGGATGGGTTAGGTGGTTTGGGGGAGGGGTAGGTGGCTAAGTTGAGGTGGTTAGGGAAGGGGGAGGGTGGTTAGGGGAGGGGGGTACGTGTTTGTGTCAAGTGTTTGTGTCAAGTGGTGGAGGGTGTGTGTGGTGTGGGTGTGTGTGTGTGTGTGTGTGTGTTGTGTGTGTGTGTGTGTGTGTATATGTGCATGTGTGTGTGTGTGTGTGTTGTGTGTGTGGTGTGTGTGTGTGTGTGTGTGTGTGGTTGTGTGTGTGGTGTGTGTGTGTGTGTGTGTGTGTGTGTGGTATGTGTGTGTGTGGTGTGTGGGGTGTGTGTTTGTGTGGTGTGTGTGGTGTGTGTGGTGTGTGTGTGTGTGTGTGTGGTGTGTGGTGTGTGTGTGTGGTGTGTGTGTGGTGTGTGTGTGTGTGGTGTGTGTG
The DNA here is from genome assembly GCF_026875155.1 of Cherax quadricarinatus. Lineage (NCBI taxonomy): Eukaryota > Metazoa > Arthropoda > Malacostraca > Decapoda > Parastacidae > Cherax > Cherax quadricarinatus. Next base: position 70,043,546 of record NC_069415.1, read on the forward strand.
TGTGGTGTGTGTGTAAGTAGTAAGTAAGTAATGTAAATTTATTCAGGTATACACAATACAGTTACATAGAATTATCATACATAGCAGCATATGTGTAGAGAACCTAGGATAACCCAAAAAAGTCAGACAGAGTGACTTATTTCCATTGGGGTCCTTTTACCTTATTATTATAATATAAAGGTTATAATATTTTCTTATTATTCTATAATGAAGATAACATCTTATTATCATACTAAAAAGACTATCTACTACACGAGGGTCATTAAGACTATCTACAATACGAGGGTCATTAAGACTATCTACTACCCGAGGGTCATTACGACTATCTACAATACGAGGGTCTTTACTAGGGATAAGGTAAAATTTACACGTATTTTAGCAAAAAAATAGAAAATCATTCCCCTCCCTTTCTGTTGCTTCGTTCATCAGACACTTTTTGGCAGTCTTCTTGAACTGGTTCAAGCTATGACTGGCCTTGACATTTGTGGGTAGTCTGTTCCATTCCTTTATTGCTGTACAATAAAAGGTGTTTGAAGCCTGGCCACTGACTGTGGGTACTACAAAGTTGTGCTCTCTCCCCCTAGTACTATGATTGCTTTGGTTCCCAACCTTGACAAAATTGACAGCAATATATTCTGGACACTGTTCGTGAGCAATTTTATAAAACATGATTTAGCTTCAGTTGTTTTACTCTGTCTTCAACATTCAGCATATCCAACTGCTGTAATTCATCCTGGCCTACATGTTCTCTTGGTCCCAGCCCCAGGATGAATCTTACGATTTTGTTCTGGGTGATTTGCAGTCTATCTTTCAGTTTTTTTGTCAAGGCAGAGTACCAAGAAGAGCAAGCGTAATCCATATGGCATTGTATAAGGGCTAGACATAGGGTCCTGCGAGCCTCAGTAGGTAGACACCGTGCTTGTCTATACAGGAACTTCAGCCTGGCATTCGCTTTCTTTACTACACTGTTCCCTATCAATTCTCCTGACATGCATGGGTCAAAGGGGATTCCCAGATATTTAACTGATGAAACCAAAGTGATGGACTCCCCATTACACTGAACATCACTTTGGTTTCATCAGTTAAATATCTGGGAATCCCCTTTGACCCATGCATGTCAGGAGAATTGATAGGGTGTGTGTGTGTGGTGTGTGTGTGTGGTGTGTGGTGGTGTGTGTGTGGTGTATGTGTGTGTGTGGTGTGTGTGGTGTGTGTGTGGTGTGTGTGTGTGTGGTGTGTGTGTGTGTGGTGTGTGTGGTGTGTGTGTGTGTATGGTGTGTGTGTGTGTGGTGTGTGTGGTGTGTGTGGTGTGTGTGGTGTGTGTGTGTGTGGTGTGTGTGTGTGGTCTGTGTGTGTATGTGTGTGTTATGTATGTGGTGTGTGTGTGTGTGTGTGGTGTGTGTGTGTGTGTGGTGTGTGTGTGTGTGTGTGTGTGTGTGTGTGTGTGTGTGTGTGTGAGTGTGAGTGTGTGAGTGTCTACCCTTGTGTGTGTGTGTGCTTGTGTGTGAGGGAGGGAGGTTAGGGGGGGTGGTGTGGTTGAAAGATCCGTCGTGTAGGCACAAATTTAGTCTCATTTATCTTTCCCAATTATGCTACTCTCTCAACTTATTGCCCTTTCTGGATTTACGTATTAATTGTTGCTGGTTATTATCATTTTCCTTGTTCACATTGAGAGAGGACTTCCTAGCTTCCTAAGTATTCTTACTGCTAATAACTACTGGTAGTAACACTGCCTGTGTGCGTGTGTGTGTGTGTGTGTGTGTGTGTGTGTGTGTGTGTGTGTTGTGTGTGTGTGTGTTGTGTGTGTGTGGTGTGTGTGTGTGTTTCTCACCTATTTGTACTCACCTATTTGTGGTTGCAGGGGTCGAGTCCCAGCTCCTGGCCCCGCCTCTTCGCTGATTGCTACTAGGTCCTCTCTCTCCCTGCCCCATGAGCTCTATCATACCTCGCCTTAAAACTATGTATGGTTCCTGCCTCCACCACATCACTTTCTAGGCTATTCCATGGCCTGACTACTCTATGACTGAAGAAATACTTCCTAACATCCTTTGATTCATCTGAGTCTTCAACTTCCAATTGTGACCTCTTGTGTCTGTGTCCCATCTCGGACATCCCGTCTTTGTCCACCTCGTCTATTCCGCGCAGTATTTTATATGTCGTTATCATGTCTCCCCCGACCCTCCTGGCCTCCAGTGTCGTCAGGCCGATTTCCCTCAACCTTTCTTCATAGGACAATCCCCGTAGCTCTGGGACTAGTCTTGTTGCAAACCTTTGCACTTTCTCTAATTTCTTGACGTGCTTGACTAGGTGTGGATTCCAAACTGGTGCTGCATACTCCAGTATGGGCCTGACGTAGATGGTGTACAGAAAGTCTTAAACGAATCCCTTACTGAGGTATCGAGATCGCTATCCGTAGGTTTGCCAGGCCGTCCGTATGCTGCAAGCAGTTATCTATTTATGTGGCCCTCAGGAGATGTATGGCTCGGTGGTATACTCACCCCCAGATCTTTTTCCTGGAGTGAGGTTTGCACAGTCTTTGGCCATCTAAACTATATTGTGTCTGCGGTCTTCTTTGCCCTTCCAATCTTCATGACTTTGCATTTTGGCAGGGTTAAATTCAAGGAGCCAGTTGTGGACAGGCTTGTAGCTGTCCAGATCTCTTTGATTGTCTGCCTTACCTCGTCCGATTCGATTCGTCTCATTAACTTCACATCGTCTGGAAACAAGGACACTCTGAGTCTATCCCTTTCCGTTATGGTCGTTCACGTATACCAAGAACAGCACAGGTCTAGGGAAACTGACCCGGTGGAACCCCGCTTGTCACAGGCGCCCACTCCTGACAACCTCGTCGCGTACCATGACTCGTTGGTTTCATCCCTGTCAGGATATTCTCTGATCCTTGCAGTGCCTTTCCTGTTATGTGTGCCTGGTCCTCTAGCTTTTGCTGTAACTCTTGTGGAGGACTGTGCGAAAGCCTTCTTGCAGTCCAAAAATACGCAGTCGATCCACCCCTCTCTCTCTCTCTTGTCTTACTTCTGTCCCCTTTGTCATAAAACTCTAGTAGGTTTGGGGACACAGGATTTTCCCTTTCCCCTGAAACCGTGCTGGTTGTCATTATACACTTGTTTCTTTCCAGGTGCCCCACCACTCTCCTCCTGATGATCTCTCCATGACCTTGCATACTATACACGTTAGAGATACGGGTCTGTAGTTTAGTGCCTCATGTCTGTCTCCCTTTTTAAAAAATTGGGGACTACATTTGCCATTTCCATACCTCGGGGAGTTGCCAGTTTCAAATGATGTGTTGAAGATCTTTGTAATGGCTCACACAATATCTCTGTCCCTCTTTAATTAAGGACCCATGGAGAGATGTTGTCTGGTCCCACCGCTTTGAGGTGTCAAGTTCGCATAGCAGCTTCTTCCCCCTCCTCCTTGGTTATTGTACCTCATCCAGCACTTTCTGGTGTACCCCCCTGTTCTGATTTTTTGGAGTCCTACTGGTTTCCACTGTAAATACCTCTTTAAATCTTTTGTTGAGCTCCTGACATACCTCTCGGTTGTTTCTTGTGAATTCCCCATCACCCTTCCTCAGTCTGATTACCTTTGGGCCCCTTTACTGTTGTTTTCCTCCTGATGTGGCTGTACAACAGCTTCGGGTCAGTCTTTACTTTTGATGCTATGTCATTTTCATATTGTCTCTGAGCCTCCCTTCTTATCTGTGCATATTCGTTTCTGGCTCTTCGGCTGATTTCTTTATTTTCCTGAGTTCTCTGTCTTCTGTACCTTTTCCATTCTCTAGTACACCTAGTTTTTGCCTCCCTCACCTTTGGGTGAACCAAGGACTCGTTTCGTTCTTCCCATTATTTTGTTTCCCTTGGGAACAAACCTCTCCTCTGCCTCCTTGCATTTTGGGTTTCTACATAGTCCATCTTTCTTGTACTGGTTTTCCTGTCAGTTCCCTCTCCCACTGAATGTCTTGAAGGAAGTTCCCCATGCCTGAGTATTCCCCCCTTTTTTAGTTTGGTTTTTCCCAGCCTATTCCCGCTACTCTCTCCACTTGGAGCTCAAACTATGTAGTCGAAGCACAGAACCACATGATCACTAGCTCCCAGGGGCCTTTCATACATGATACCCTCGATGTCCGAACTACTCATGGTGAATACAAGGTCCAACCTTGCTGGGTTTATCCTCTCCTCTCTCTCTGGTAGTGTCCTCTAACATGTTGATGCATGAGGTTCTCCAGTACCACATCCATCATCTTGGCTCTCCATGTTTCGGGACCCCCATGGGCTCCAGGTTTTCCCAGTCAATCTCCTTGTGATTGAAATCACCCATAACTAGTAACTTTGCTCCCCCCATGTGTGCTCTCCTGGCCACCTCGGCTAGTGTGTTATTCATTGCTCTGTTGCTCTCATCGTATTCTTCTCTTGGCCTCCTGCAGTTCTGTGGTGGGTTGTACATTACTGCAATTATCACCTTATGTCCCTCAGACTGGATTGTTCCTACTAAGTAGTCCCTTTCGCCCATGCCATCCATTCCTTCCATTTTCTCAAAACCCCACTGGTTTTTAATGAGCAGTGCAACTCCTCCTTCCCCCTCTCCTCCCTCTGTTCTTCCTGAAGATTTGATATCCGGATGGAAAGATTGAATCTGTTATTATTCTGGTGAGTTTTGTTTTTGTGAGTGCTATTATGTCTGGGGATGTCTCTTTGATTCTTTCGTGCCACTCCTCATACTTGTTTGTTATTCCATCTGCATTTGTATACCACACCTTCAACTTCTTTTCTAAGACTGTGGTCTGGGAAGTATATGGGGTTGGGGAAGTGGGAGACCTGGTAAGGAACTATGGGTTGTTGCTGTGGGGGTGAAGTTTGTAATGTAGTGGGTGGGGGCATTGGATGTGGCATGGGTGTTTTGATTTAGAGTGTTTGGTTGCACTGGGGTTGACCTGGTTGGGAGGCTTCTATAGAAAGTTGTGAGGGAGGCTGTATTAGATCTTCTTCCTGGGTCTGGGATCTCCTGTCTGTCTTCTCCATCCCCTCTCTTTCCTCCTTTCGCCTTTGTACCATCTCTCTCAGTTTCTTCCTTTCTTCTTGTGTTCTGTCGCGGTCGAGATACACCCTCCTGTATGCCGTCATGTCCCTTAATCGTGCTTTCTCCTGCAGTATCCTGGTCCGAGTCGCTTCTGCCTTGAAGGTCACTCTCACTGGCCGGGTGTGTGTGTGTGTGTGTGTGTGTCTGTCTTGTGCGGTGTAATGACTGGCCGCAACTTCTTGTGACCTGACACAACCCTCCTGGGACTTGACCGACCCTCACACAGTCTTACAATGTTGCCCTTAAAAGCTTGTCCCACCTACCTTCTCACACTCGTCAACACTATATTCACTATGTCTATGCTATTTCTATTCTAATTCTGGTAATAGCTTGCAGGAGTGAGTGACCAGTATCAAACAGTATGCAAGGCCAGCCAGGGCTGTCAACATGCAAACCACAAATAGGCGAATAAACTTGCGCTGCAATGGTGCGTTGACAGTTGCCAGCTGCTGATGACGGAGTCGTCATATGTAGGCCTTAAATCCCTATTTTGGAGATCCTTCACCCGTGATGTTTAAGACCATATATTCTCATACATCCCGCTTCCTCATGCGATGTCACTCTTCACTGATGATAGTATACACTTCACATTATATACACTTCACTTTATATGTATAATGGCGCACAACTTGTCGTGACGTCACTTCTTCAGGCCTACTGCTGCCAATGTGGCAACAGCGCCTAAGACCCCCAACGGTTTGCGCTTTAAAATATTATGATTTCAGCTTTCCTCTCACTTTCTTTAACTAATAACTTTAATTATCACTCGTAGTATTGTTCACTGACGTTCCACTACCACTGATTACTGCTAGCTGTTATTGCACGCCTTACAACGCTAAGGTTCTCGGAGCCTTGTTACCCACGTCTGCACCCCACGGACCCACGTTGTGGTTGCAGGGGTCGAGACTCGGCTCCTGGCCCCGATGGATGACCGTACGTGTGTGTGTGTGTGTGTGTGTGTGTGTGTGTACTAACCTAATTGTGGTTGCAGGGGTCGAGACTCGGCTCCTGGCCCCGATGGATGACCGTACGTGTGTGTGCGCGCGCGCGCGTGTACCAACCTAATTGTGGTTGCAGGGGTCGAGACTCGGCTCCTAGCCCCGATGGATGTCCGTACGTGTGTGTGTGTGTGTCTGTGTGTGTGTGTGTCTGTGTGTGTGTCTGTGTGTGTGTCTGTGTTGTGTGTGTGTGTGTGTGTGTGTGTGTGTGTGTGTGTGTGTGTGTGTGTGTGTGTGTGTGTGTGTATGTATTTGTGTGTGTGTGTACTAACCTTATTGTGGTT
>NC_069415.1:70052010-70080438 GCF_026875155.1 Cherax quadricarinatus
TTTAAAATTTCCTCCTTACCCCTTCTTTTGCAGCAAAAAAAAACTGCAGCGTGTAGAAAAAGGCGCTGCGTGGGTATTTGATGTCAGTGGGAGGACTTCCCCACAAGCGAGTTTCCATCCCCGTTAGACGTCCCTGCGCTGAAAAGAAAAAAATAAAAAAGGAGAACACTGCAGGGGGGTTTTGGGCCCCATAAGGGGGCCCCTTTACAATTCATCCCATAACAAAACATTTCCCCAACCCCCAATTTTAAATCCCACCCAAGAAAAAAAGCTTTGTGAAAGTCCCACTAAACCCCAACCCCCCCCCTCATGTATTATCCAACCTAAATTTGAAACTCCCCGAAGTCCCACCCCAAACCCCAACTAGGTAGACTGTTCCATCATCAACTACCCTTTTTCCCAAACCAATCTTTCCTAGCCCTTTTAAAATCTAAACTTATCTAATTTAAATCCTTTGGGGTTCCCTTTTGGGAGAGCATCCTCAAGAAATTTAAATTCCCCCCTTTATTAATACCTATCTTCACTTATACACTTCGATCAGGTCTCCCAAATTTTCTTCGTTAACGTGAATTTAAACTTAAGAGCTTCAATCTTTTTTCTAAGGAAAGATTTCTATGCTTGTTTTAAATTTAGTCATTACGTAAAGTTTTTAACGTTTTAGTCCATTCTGTAATATGGAGCCCAGAACTGACTGCATAATCTGGTGGGCCTTACTAATGATGTATAAAGCTGCAGTATGACCTCTGGACTTTTTTGCTTCACTTTTGATATAAATCCCAGTAATTTTTTTGCCTTTTACGTAGTTAGGCATTGCTGTCTTGGTTAAAGGGTTGCTGCTCACCATAACCCCCAAAATCCTTTTTGCAATCTGTATGGGTAAATTTTACATCATTTAATTATAGTAAAAGGGGTTATGGCCTCCCAAGCTTAGAACCTTGCTTTTCTACATTGAACTGCATCTGCCCCTTTTCTGACCAAGAATGAGTTTGTTAAATCCTCCTGAAGTTCCATAAAAATCTACGTTTTAATAATTATCCCATCTATCTTTGTGTTCGGCAAATTTTTTATATCACTAGAATTCCCCCATCAAGATCATTTATATTATTATAAAAAACAACGGGCCCAAGGGCTGTTCCCCGTGGAAGGGACTTGTTCAGATCTCACTCGGATTTAACCTATTTTTGGACACTCTTGCTTTGTATGGCCGACTCGATCCCCGAGAGCATTTTCCCCCAAAGCCCTGAGCTGCCCTTTCTTTAACGGGCTATGGTCGGAACTCATCAAAAGCCCTTCTAAAAATTTAAATAAATAATATAAATTCTTTATCGTGGGCAAACCCAAAAGCTTTACCGAAGAAAGTTTAAAAATTAGTTTAACAAGACCGGCCTCTTTTGAATCCCTGTGAGTATCATTTAACAAGCATGTTATCGAGATGGCTTCTTATAATTCAGCATAATTGACTCTAGTAATTTGCCTACAAAATTTGGGGGGGCTTATTGGGCGGGATTTCATAAAATTTGCCCTCTTCCCCAAATCAGACACTACACCGTTTGAAGAATAAATTAAAAAATTGTTAAAGGTTTAAGAGTCCATTTTTCTTCCTTAAGAACCCCGAAAAAACCCCCATCGGCCCCGGGGACTTTTTTTGCTTCAGTCTGTCTATCTGCTTTCCCAAACCATTCACTGTGACTGTGATGTTAATAATTTTTTTTAGCCATATAAAAATTAATTACTGGAATATTGTTAGTATCTTCCTGTGTAAAACTGAGAAAAAAATAATTTTTAAAAAAATCGAGCACTTTTCATTCTTTTTGCAGTAAGGTCCCCATGTTATTTTTGGGGGGACCTATCTTATCTCAACTTTTGTTCTTTTGCCCTGGAAAAAACTTTTTGGGTTAGTTTTAGAATCCTAGCAACTTTAATTTCATAGTCCCTTTTAGCTTTTCTTACCTTTTTAATGTCCCCCTTAATGTAAATATACTGATTCATAAGATGACCTCACCTTTTGATAGTCTAAAATTCCTTTTATGCCCTAGTAGATTTTTTGAGCCTATTTTTTCATCCATTTTGGGTCATTTCTATTTGTTTATTTCTTATATGGGATAACGTTCTTTGAGCACCCATGTAAGTGTTCGAAAACTGTCATAATGATATCTACTTCGTTACCCAGTAACAGATAATTTTCTCTAAGCCATGTAATCGCTAAGCGAAACGGGGAAACTGTTACTGAGTTATCGTACTACGTACTTCATTAAATGCTAATGAAAATTAAATTTTGTCGCTAGCACCATTTCCCTCTGAAATTTCTAAAATTTTAACAGGATTATTTTGCCATAATAAGTCAAGGGTTATTTCCCCTGTAGGCTCTGTCAAAACCTGCTTCAAAAAACAATCCTGAGCTACTTTAAGAAGGTATGATTTTAAATTCCCAGTAAAGAAATTTCAATCAATATGACTAAAGTTAAAGTCCCCTAGATTACTACATTATCGTGCCTTGGGGCCTTAACAATTTCCCCCTCAGTGTCTCCTTTTTCCCTATCTGTATGGGGGACGGTATTCACTCCTAAATCAGTTTTCATGCCCTCTGAAAATCTACCCAAAGCAGACTCTGTATGGTTACTTCAATTAATACCGTTTTTAGCAACAGTTCAAGCGATTCTCGGACATACAAGGGCCACCCACCCCCCTTCCCGATACTTCTATCTACTTGGAACAATTTAAAACCCTGAATATGACATTCCGCAGTCATTCCCGACTTTTTGAATTAAACCACGTCTCGTTAAGGCAAATACATCAATGTTCCCTGCACTAGCAACTAATCTCAACTCGTCCATCTTATTCCTAGCACTACGGCAATTAGCATAATAAACATTGAAAGACTCTCCTTTCTCTTTACCCCTTTCCCGCTCATTTCTGTTTTTTTACTAAACCTATTACTGCCTTATCACCCAAAGTCCCTGGCTTTTCAATATCTATCTCGTTCTGCTTATTACTAGTTCCCCCAGAACTCGTAATATTACTACACTGGGACTTCACTGTATTCCTGCCAAAACCCATACCACTAAACTATTCCTAGTATAAAATCCTAACTGCTCCCTCCACTGCAGTTGCCCGTGCTACCACCCCAGACCTAGATAAGTGAACCCCATTCCCTGGCATAATGTCATCTCTGCCATTTGAAGAGGTCCCAGCTGTCAATGAATGTTACTGCATTTTCCTTACAGTATTTGTCCAGCCAGCAATTGACACCAATTGCCCTGGACAACCATTCATTTCCAACTCCTCTCCTTGGCAAAATCCACATATGACAGGGTTCCCCCCTTACTCCTAATTATTTTATTGCTGACCTATACCTGCTAATCAGGTTTCACTCCTACGTCGCCCAAAATCGTTGCCTCTAGCACTGAGATAGATAATAGGATTGCTCCCATTACCTCTCATGTGTCATCCAGACGGCTAACAATATCCTCCATCCCAGCCCCAGGAAAGCAAACTCTCTGTCTCTACTCCTGTCTTCAAGCAGAACGCCCTATCCATATACCTAACTTGGCTATCCCCAACAACAACAATATTCTTACCTTCCTTTGGGGTCGTTCGTCGTGATGTTCCCAGTAGTCGACTCACATTCGTCGGGTAGCACTGAGAATGTATAAGATGTTTCCACAACAGTTTCCCCGGCAGTCTCTTTCTTCTTCATATCTTTTTCAATCTTTCGCAATTCGTCTCTTTTCTTTGATCTCATACTTCGTTCCCTGCTGTCTAGGCCACTGACCAGTTTACCCTTCATTGACCTGAGGACTCAAAACGGAGGAACTACTAGCGAATCTTCTTGTTTTCCTCCCTCGGTCAGTCCCGAATCTCAAACCTGGAAGACGCTCAGTGACAAACAGATGGACAACTTGAGACGAAACACATGACTACGTGGACCTCTCTCTTTTGACGAAAAATCATTTGCAGACCCCACAAACCAACACAACCTTTTCACTCCTTGCATGGATCCTTCCCTAACCACTATTAACAAATAACTTTGGATTCTCTGACTGGTACCATTCATCTGACCCAAACGTTCGCCTTACTTTAGGGTTAAGATCATGGCTCCAAATTCTACACTCCTCTCTTAGGCGCTAATGCTTCGGCCTGTCCCGTCCTCCCCGCTCGTCGCCCACCGGAGTCCCAACAGAAGAGCCTGAATTTCTCTTCTCAATATCTGTCCCACGATCGCGCTTCCGCTGCTGGGTTAATCCCTGGCTCTATTTCTACGACTAAGAACAACACTCCTCTCCAGCACTAAATTCTTCGTCTGTCTCCCCGTCTTCCCCGCTCATCCCTTTGGGATCTTACCTGAACATATCTGTTCGTTTGTCTGTGCTCCAGAATCTTACAAAACTAAACAGTGCTCTTCACACTAACTCCAAGCTTACGGACTGTATGTAGTTTTAAATGTCTTCAAGTTAATGTCCTAGAATATAATTGATAAAGCCAACGAGATGTGGAACGTCTACAGCTAGGATACACAGGTGTTGCGCATGTGTCCCTAATTTTATCTTGTTTGTCAGTATTGTATACCATTCATGAACAACTCTCTTCGCAGGTTGTTCCACTTCCTGACAATATATAACCTGATAAATAATTCTAACATCCCTCTGTGACGCATCCGAGTCTTCAATTTCCAGTTGTACCCCTTGTTGCTGTGTCCGCATCTCTGAAACATCCTATCCCAATCCACCCTGTCAATTCCTCTCAATATTTTATTTGTCGTTATCCACGTCATCACTATCCTCCGTCAGTGTCGTCAGGTTGAATTTCCCCTAACTTTCTCCTCGCAGGTCATACCAGCTCCTGGCAACAAACCTTTGCAATATGTTAGATGGCAATCCACTATGGAAAAGCTTCCTTCAAAACTCTTTTTTTTCCTAACCAGAAGGTACAGATCTGCTTTTCTAGCTAGTGTGTGGGCAGCAGATACTCAAAAGTCTGGCCTGGAACAGAAGGCATTCGAGCCTGTGGAATCTTCTAAGCATTCTAATTTCGCCAGAACCAATCTGCTGCATGAGGTGGTTATTTGAACTCTTATCCCCCCTCCATGGGCGAACTGGATTAATTTTTGGAGACCCCCGCTCTGCTACAGGTATTCTGATGCCTCAGTGTATTAAAAAAAAAAGAAAAAATATTAATCACAATAGTATCCAACAAACAGTTCACTCATATACGTGATGTAATATACTGTAAACTACCAGCAATAAACTGGTGAACACTTTTCACTTAATCTCTGTAGTCTCTCCAGCTGACGGAAGCCACTTGACTGCAGCCTCTAAAAGGCCCTAGCCTAATCAAGGCCTAACCTCCATAAACTTGAATAATGAAATGCGTCAATCGAACTTAAGATCGAACTTTCTATCCTCGATAAATGTTGGAAGGAATGAGCTGTAAGGGCTTTGAAACTAAGGCATTTTCAAACCGGCATCTCAGGCCATAAGTTAATCACAAACTAGGAACACTAACAGCAAAGATGAGGAACGGCACTACGAGAGTTTTCTATCTAAAGTTGGCATCAATAATCTTAATGTTCATATTGAATTGACGCTTCGGAGTACGGTAGCTGACGAGAAGCTTTCACAGCTGTAATAGTTGTGATTCTAAGTAAAATAATAGGTAAAATGATCACAAGCAAGAGGTTAGAGGTCCCCACCAATATGTTTGGATATGTCCTCAACAGCAAAACGAAAGTGATGCTTTCCATTCTTGATAAAATTTACCATCCATGTCTTGACCTATTTCCAAGTGCATGACTGTCTATCCATCAGCACTGGAGACGTATAGATCAGCATGGGGAGGCAACTGGTCTCGATGGGATATTTTCCAAGATAAACTGGAAAAAGCTTTGTTATTTGTCCAGGAAACTTCAAAATTCGGGTCAATTTTAAAAACGCTCCTCATGTTCCTCATACTAATCTGGTGCCATCTTTAATGGATTCTTAACTATAAGTCCTATAAAATTTGAGAACCAGATCTTCCTAAGCTCTTTTTAAGTGGCTTTATGAACATTGCTTTAGTGTATTTGAAAGCTGAAACTTCCAAATAGGAAAACCCAGTGTCGAGGACGAGTGCTCCAGCATCTTGCAACATGGCAGTCCATACACAGAGATTGGTCATAAATCCACTGAAAAATAACAGAGTGAATTAACATCTTTTCAGACTTATCGAATGTATCCCGATTTCTATGAGTGGATTCAATTTTCCTCATGGAGGTAAAGCTTAACCTTCATGAGAGAAGAAAGAGTCAAATCACCTTAGTTCACGTGTATTTATAAGTCTCAATGAACATTTGGGTCGAAGAACTGATCTAGAACCCATGAAAGCTGAATTCTCTTACTTGATTTTTAACTTTTTTTTTTTCCCTTAAAAAAAAAGGAGGGCGGTGTTCTTGTTGCAGGGTCCCCAAGTTCAAGAGCAACTGGCTTAACTATCGTCAACAAAGGACAGGGGAGATATGCTGCGTTTTTGTGTTGGTCCAATCACTTCTCCGTAGATCTTGCAATATTTTGTTAGTTTGCACATGACGATAAGCATAATTTGAATATCGCTTTGTTTCGTTTTAAAACGACAAAGTTAATATTTTGCTCTGGTTATATTCTTTAAGTCTTGTCATTTAAAAAACAAACTTCTAGGCGAGCATGCATTCTTTAATATATGTTGTGAGGAAGATATAAAGAAAAGTTATTTTTATGTTAGGATAAAATGAAAGATCCGACTGGTTTACCTAGGACCATACAAGGGTAACCCTAAAGGTTGAAAGTGTGAGCAGGCTGCCATTAAAGCAGCCCATTTTTTTCCATTACAACTCTGAAGCTGCTGCTATGTCTAACTCATAACGGCTGATGATGCAAACAGAACTTAGTAGGGCGTCACCAACAATTTTAACAGCTTGCTCTGTAAGTGGAATCAGCCATTAACATTACAACTACACTACAAACTATTGATGATAAGCCTTATCATCATTGGCCCAACACACTGCAGTGTCTTAGTGATCCACAAAGCACCTGCTCAGGAATAACTCAATATATTGCATGTAACTCTTGAAAACCAACAACACAGCATGGTAGGATCATTGCTCGGTCATTTGATAGATTCTTAAAAAAAACCGTGAATGCGAGACCACTAAAGAAAGGAAGAAACATTAGCATTCAATATACGCAGCATGATGAGTCAGACGCCTGTGAGAAAAGAATCTTCATTCCTCATACTTCTTGTCACACGCCACATTTTTCTGGCCCATTTTCTGTCTTTGAGATCGTCTTGGGCCAAAATTATCTTGGGGCCTTTATTGATCCTTGAAAATTCTTGAGGAGTCAGCAGTCAGTCTGACACAAGGTTGGGAAATTTTATGTATTCTTCAGACAGGAGTTATCTAATTGCATAAATTACGAGACTGTGATAAAATTGAGAAAATATTTCAAACTGTTTTTTCAAAAAAAAAAAAAAAAAATAATCTCACAGGATTGTAGAGAATTTTAAATGGAATGGCAATGTGAAAAGCAAACTGAAAAGAAATTAGAGGCTTTAATGGCTTTTCTAAGTTTTAACGAAGGAAGATTTTTCTTAATTTTTATCCGGAACATTTTCAACATTTTATTTTGCTTTAAACACAAATTTTCCTCTATTTCTGAAGGGCACGGCTGTATAGCCCTTGTGGCTTAGCGCTTCTTTTTGATAATAATAATAATAATAATAATAATCTGAAGGGCATGTCATGCGATCGGCTTCAAAATTTCAACGCTTGTTAATGTATCTTGGGCAAGATTTATGGGGCTATTTGCATATTCCATTCCCATATTTTTCTTGTGTGATTACTGAAGAAAGGCTCGTTTGGTCAGCCATATTGCCACTTTAACTTCGAAATAGAATAGTAAAAATTATTTTACTTTATAAACTGTCTTTTGATGTTAGGTTGTGTAAGTTATCATATGCTAATTCTGTTACTCAGATTGGCTTCTGTGAAATAAATGGAATATGTCTCTCTTAATCAGAAATAAGTCAGTGTTCGACTTTATTTGATTGTCCTAGGTTAACTAATGTTATTTTTTTATCTATAACATCTGTGTTCTCAAGCATTATTCGATGGGTTTCAATTAGTAGATGGGTTTCTATTACTAGATGGGTTTCTATTACTAGATGGGTTTCTATTACTAGATGGGTTTCTATTACTAGAGGTTTTTCTTTTGCTAGAGGGGTTTTTAATTACAATGGGTTTTAATTACTAAGGGGTTTTAATTACTAAATTTTTAAATTACTAAGGGTTTTTTAATTTTACTAGGGGGTTTTCTATACTAGAAGGTTTTAATTGCTAATTTTTTATTACAGATGGTTTCTATTATTAAGGGGTTTTAAATTACTAGATGGTCTCTTTTTACTAGATATTTTCTTTTTACTAAGGGGTTTTAATTATAAGGGGGTTTTTAATTACTAATTTTTTAATTACTAAAGGGGTTTTTTTTTACTAATATTTTTTTTACAAATTTCTTTTTAATGTTTTTAAATTTTCTAGATGACTTCTATTATATTGGGTTTCTATTACATGTTTTTATTACTGATGACTTCTATTACATTGGGGTTTTCTATTACAGGGATTTCTATACCAATAGCTTCTATTAATAATGGGTTTTTTTTACTAGAAGGTTGGTGATAAAAGAAATAAATGCAGGCGTTTTCCCCCATTTTTATATTGGTTGTTTCTAAGAAATTTTCCAGGGAAAATTTTAAAAAGCTTCTCCTTTTAGCCTGAAAATTTAAACTGACATTTTCCTTAAAGAATTTGACATTGTTAAGAGGGGGTAGACCGTTTTTTTCGATATTTTTAATAATTTTATTAAAATGGGGGTCCCTTTGGGTTTGAGGGGCTCGGGTCCAAGAAAGTGACTTATCCTCGCCCCCCTTTGGGACTAAATGAATCCTTCCTTTCCTGCTTCTAACAACCCTGGGGGTTTTATGTTTAAACTTGATTAAAAAAAACTCTGATTTGGCTGTATTCTTGTTAGGGGTTCAATTTTGATTTTTTCTCCTAAAAACACTTGCGTTGACAACTTTTCGTCGTCGCGCACGTCTCATCGTCTCTCATCATCTTTCGCGTCTCCGTCATCCACCATCATCGTCATTTTTATCCCTCACATCGTCGTCGTCATGCGTCGTCATCTCGCGTCATCATTATATCATCGCCATCATTTTTATCATCGCATCATCCCCGTCATCATCATCGCGGCACCATCCTATCGCCTCACAGTCATCATCGCTGTCGTGTCCGCTGCGTCGTCACGCGTCGTCGCATCGCTGTCGTCGTCATCGCTGTCGTCGCATCGTCGTCTCGTCGTCGTCGCGTCATCATCGCGCGTCATCACCATAATCTCATCGTCATCATCCCCACCGTCGTCGTCTCACATCACTTTTACATTGTCATCATTTTTATCGATCCATCTCATCACACATTGTAAAGTTCATTCACTTTTCCCGGGCGCTAATTCAAACCGTCACCTGGTAATTTTCTTGTCAGCAAAACAATTTCCTAACTAATTGAACTGTTGGAAACCTTTAAATTATCACACACAACCATCATTTTTTCCCCCTACATTAATGCTGACTGAGACAAAATTTAGCACCTTTGATGTAGGTAATACCCTTTGTGGTGTTAAATTTATGAAAGACTCTGGAGCCATCTGTGGTCAACGTTCATTTTTGTGATAAATTTTTTGCACTACTTTTTGAGTGTATTGCTTTTAATGTCTAATTATTCTTCGATTCAGGGTTTTATAAAAAAGTTTCGTTAGGGGGAAAAAAAAACCCTTTTTTCATCAGTGCACAAAACGCCATACTCCAAGATTTAGGGTAATCGGGAATAATCAGAAGTCAGGAAAACCCTAAAAATCGGGTTTTTGCAGCGGTGGGGAAAAAACCCGACAATGGGGAAAAAAAGTTTCATTAATCATCAGTAACCAAAAAAAAAATTCCAATAAATATCAAAAATGCCCTTTTTCGTTTTTTCCCCTTTTATTTTTATGAAAATAATATACACCTTTCTTGGTTTTCTGTCAAAAAATCTCTAAAATTTTCCATCTTATTTAGCACTTTTACTATTTTTTATTTTTTTTTTCAGGTCGCTACCTGGAGCACTACTAACACTCCTTTCACTTTATTCCTTTTAATTCGTGAATTTAAAATTCTTGGAAGGAAGACTCGCATCTCTCACACCTCACGCTTTTTGAAAATTATAATTTTTCCCTTTTTTTTCAAAAAATGAGGGGTTTGTAAAGAAAATTTAAAAAATACTCCGCCTGACTAAGAACTGCGGGCCTTTCACTGGAACTGGCGGTTTGGGGGGTAGGTTACAGTAAAGTAGACTAGGGTTTTCCCACAAAAAATATTGGTTCCATTACATGGTGATCGTGAGGCGGAGGGAAAACATCACTCAGTGTGCTACATTATTCCCCAGATTTACGCCATGGTAACAAACTCAATTCATGATCATCGATAAAATGCAAAAAAAAAAAAAAAAAAAAAAAAAAATTGCAACTTGTATAATTACTACCAATTCAGAGTCATGTACTTATATATCTGTTATATCTATGTGACTCTGATGGGTTAGTATTATACCCCTTCAAGAATATTTTATTCCACATACACTTTAAATTGCACCAAAGTGATTGTGTCACTTACCTGTTACATCCTACCTCTCTCCCCCCTCCCACCCTTTTCCAATATTTCTATCCTTACCCATCCTTCTTCCTTACCCATCTTGCCAAAGATGATAAAATGCCTATTCCATAGGCTGGGATGCATGCAGTGGCGTACCTAAGGTATGGCACGTGACCTGAGCGCCACTTGAGCAGTTTCTATATTAAAGTCGGACAAGTCATCCTCGAATAGTGAAAAAAAAGAGAATTTCCTTCAGATGTATGATCTCTCTCTGATTATTATCATGGGTGAGAAGCACTAGGACGGCTAGATCGTTAAACTACTTAAATTATTCTGTAAAAATACAGTGCGTGGAGCTACATGACCACATATCTCAGAGTACCATTGCTCTGTCAACTGGCAATAAGACCATTCTCCGGCGCAATCTAGGGAGGAAGTCTAGAATTTTTGTGCAAAATCTGTGAAATTTAATGTTCGTATTAAAAGTGTCATTTCCTTATTTCGGAGCATTGTATAAGACCATGAAATGTTTCTGCACCAGGAAGGAAAATGGAGCTGAAAGACAGAAAAGACAAAAGTTAGAGGCGAAGGAAGCCAGGAAGTTGAGCAATTTCTTAATGCCTTTCTTTAAAAAGCCCGGAACAAGTTTGACACGTTCCATGGAGTCACCTGCACCTGCTACAAGTTTGTTAGAATCCGAAGGGGGATTAAGTACAAATGCATCACAAACTGAAGAGGAAGTCAAGTCAGATAAATCCGAGTATGACGAGATTAAAAGTGAGGCTGCCAGAGAGAACGTGGACATGACAAGAGGGCAAGACGATGATGGTGATGTTGAATATATTGAAGTGATTTTTCCTGACGAGATTGAGCCTGAACTGAAGAGAGTCGTAGGGCCTCGAATTTCATACAAGACATTGGACTTCTGGAGTTCGACAACGATACTAGAAAAACAATTTTGCCTGACGCTTTGAGAACAGAAATAATAAAGGTGGGTTCGAAGTGTCTCCAAACAGTGAGGGGCCTTTCCAGCAAACAATGAACAAAACTTGATTCAGGAGGAAATTGGGAAATGGTCGTGATGAGGAAGTGACTCACCCATGTCTGGCCTATATCCATTCTAAAATGTCTGGCGTGATATCTTGACGAGAATCCTTCACTGTGGAGAAAATTTCTCCAGAAAAGGGGGCATCGGCCCCCTTCAGCCTCTGTCGGGCCCCCTGAGGGACTTCAGTGACTCAAACCTCTCAGAAGGGGCAAATGGCATCTTGCTTCCACATGATCAGTAACTGATTATATATGAAGCTACCAGCGTGTACTAGAGCGTGGTCACGTAGTCTACTTTTGCACCACAGTGTTCATTGCAATTGAGTGATAATGAAGTGAGGAAAATGACTTTACGGTAGCAGGAAAAGTATAGGAAAACCCTGCATCACTTTATTAACAAACTGGGATAATAATGCAGTGTCGTCGATCGAGAGATATCAAGAAATCTATCATTTGTAATGAAGCTGTGACGATATCAAGCAAGTAGGGAAATCATGCTGAAGTCGACGATTTAGGGCCGCGCCCAGGGCGAAGCCCGCGACAGGGGTCAGATTGCTTTAAGAACTAGTACAAGAAACCCGTGTTTCACGCTGGAAGAACAAAGAAGAATAGTGATCCGCAGGTTTCTGTTCCTCAGTGATAATCTCACAATTCGTGGCAGAACTATTACAATCAAGCGTACTTCCTGTTGTGACATGCTACGAAAGGATAAATATTGAGGAACATTGTAGTGTAACAGTGTGTTGCGAACACTCTTCAGAGAGTGCACCATGAGACACTACAACTTCAATCAAGACAACGGGTATCGGGGTTATTTGTGGGTCCGATACATATACCCAGGTAAGTCTAGTCAATTATGGACCCAGTTAGGTCAGCTGCACAGCAGATAGCTAGGTCATAGTACGTCTAGATTTATCAAATACCTCGTAATTCGAGGGCCACTGAGCCCATAAAAGTAAGTTTTACTTAGCAATCCGTTATTAAAATGAAATGCTGAAACAATACGCTTCTATTAAGCAATTATGTAATCATCAATTGAAATTCTCATAGCCCAAGGGATGGTACATTTGCGGCTCTTCGCAGGAACTCTCCTGGAAAGGCTGCGGGGACGTTGAGCCGTCACTAAACTAAATAGATTTGTAGAGTACTTTATCTTGTTAGTCTCTACAGGCTCAAATCCCTTACATTCAATGCATAAAATTCCTTGTGACTCAGAACCTGGCTATGCAAGGACAGAGGAAGTCACTTCAGAGGGGACGATGACTACAATGGGGGGGAAATTTTTTTGGCTTACTGAAACAAAAGGGGCCTTTTATCCCCTGTCATAAAAGAAAACTCATTCGTGGGGAAATTAATCGTGGAAGCACGTCTTTCCAATGTCTCCAGAACGAATTCCCAAATTATGGCCCCCATGTTCGCCAGAGAATCTTCGTAAAGTCAAATACTGGCCAGGGTCACTCGGCTCCTTCAGAGCAATGTGAGAAATGTCAGAATACTGAGGTACGGGGAAGTTGATTTTGAGAGGAAAACAGCCCCGGTTAAAACCCTTTGGGTTTTATTTCAGAAAACCAAAAGATGCTGAGCCCTGGGTTTAAGACATGTTAAACGTCTAGAGAAGAAGGAAAAAGGAGCTACAAGATTGCGGCCACTTGCTGTGACAATGCTGCTGTGATTGCTGGACACAGAATGGTTTCATCAAAAAATAAATGAGAAAAAATACCTGGCAGTGTTTTTGAATTGCGACAATCACTCATTTGACGGGGGGTGTACATGCAGCCAAACAGGATACAGTGGGCAGGGTTTTTGGAACCATCGAAATTCTATACATAAACGTAAAAAAACACTGCAAAAAGGGCCCCCTGACCCATCGAACAGGTCCATCCACCCCCCAGCCAAAACAATGTCACCTGTTGTTGTTGTAGGTTTGCCGGTACTTTCCGGGCCCCGGGGCTTCTCCAGATGGCGACCCGGGGGTGGCCTCCCGGGGGGGGGGTGTCGCTCATTTTGTATTTTTTCTTTGGGGCCCTCCGGGTTTGGGGGGTGACTTTTTGTCTTGGGCGACTCCCCCCTGGGAAATATCTTCTCGTTTTTGATCTTTAGCAGCATAGGAGGGTGGGGGCAGCAATTACAGGGGTTTATTTTTTGGGGCCCAACCCCAGCTTTACAGGTAGCAAAGTGCTGGGGGGAAAATTTCCTTCACGGGGATGTCATTGCAGTCCTTAGGTGAGGGTTTCCGTATTCGCAGCCCAATTCTGGGGAGTCCTGAATTTCTTCCCTTGGGGGTGTTTTTCGAGTGTACAAACGGTGACTTTTTGAGAGTAGGTTTATCAGGGATTCAGTGGTGAATGACGAGTTTAAATCCAGGGGGAACTTGGCTGTCCCGTTGTTGAGGCGTTGAATAATTTCCCCGGAGTGACATTGCGTTCTCATTCGGTTGGTTGGTAAGTATACACCAGGCAAGCAATGGATTTTTGTGAGGGGTGGCGGTAGTACGTAGGGATGCATCCCAAGGGTCTTCTGTTTTTTAAACCCTTTTTGGCTGGGGGCTGAGACGATTGAGGTGGGGGGTCTGGTTGGTCCCCTTTTGACGGAGGGGAAGCAGTGCTGGTGGGCTCTCATTGGTGGAAACTCGGGCTCAGTGGTCTCGATTTTTGGGCCCTCCTGTGTCGGTGTGGGGGAGCGGGGGAACACGGTAATGTTGGGGACTTTGCAGTGGGTTTTTGATCCGTGGAAATGGGATGCAGGGGAAAGTGAAACCTGGCATTTTGTTGAGCTTGAAGAGTTCGTTGATGGTGGTGTTGAAGGAACCAGGTTCAGCTACATTCTGCACATGAGCATGCATGATGCAGTAAAAAATCTTGGTGGAGTCGCCAGCAAGAGCTGGCGAAGAAGTGGTAGATGCAGCTTGCGTGGCTTGAAGAATCTTGGTAGTATCTGCTTGAAGCTTGGTAATAGCAGCATATGTAGTTGCTTGTTGGAGTTGTTTCTTAAGTATATCTCGTCTGGTTGGGCACTTGGCAGCAAGAGTATGGTGATCATTCTTGCAGTTCAAGCATTAAGGTGGAGAGGCAGTAGTGCACGTCTTAAAGTCATGACCTTCTTGGCCGCAGGTGGAGCAGAACTTCTTATTCTTGGCAGGGCAGTCTTTGGTGGTATGTAGGTATGAGTAACCTGACCTAGTCAGGTTACTTATACTCACTTCCATTTAAGGAAAGAGCACGGCACCAGACCTGGTAGCCCAAGCTAGTCAGGTCCAACTCACACCCATCCACACCCACTCATGTATTTATCCAACCTATTTTTAAAACTACACAAGGTCTTAGCGTCTATGACGTTACTCGGGAGTTCCACTCATCCACAACTCTATTACCAAACCAGTGCTTTCCTATATCCTTCCTGAATCTGAACTTTTCCAACTTGAAGCCATTGCTACGAGTCTTGTCTAGGCTAGATATTTTCAGCACGCTATTTAAATTCCCTTTATTTATTCTTGTTTTCCATTTATACACCTCAATCGTATCCCCTCTAATTCTACGCCTTTCTAGAGAGTGCAGATTCTGGGCCCTCAGTCTATCCTCATAGGGAAGATTTCTGATACATGGGATCAACTTCGTCATCCTCTTCTGTGCGTTTTCCAGAGCATTTATATCCATTCTGTAATACGGTGACCAGAACTGTGCAGCATAGTCTAAATGAGGCCTAACAAAGGATATATAGAGTCGAAGAGCAACCTGAGGATTTCTGTTATTTATACTTCTTGATATGAAGCCAAGGATTCTGTTAGCTTTATTGCTACCACTTATGCACTGTTGTCTTGGTTTTAGATTACTGCTAACCAGAACTCCTAAATCCTTTTCGCAATCAGTGGCATAGTAATTGTCCTGTCCAACATTTAGCACTTTGCATTTGTCTATAATAAACTGCATCTGCCACTTCTCCGACCACTGCATCAGTCTATTCAAATCATCCTGGAGTGCACTAATGTCCTCAATAGAATGAATTGGACGGCCTATTTTGGTGTCATCAGCAAATTTGCTTATGTCGCTATTTATTCCCTCATCTATATCGTTTATGTAAACTGTGAACAACAAGGGGCCCAACACTGACCCATGTGGAACACAGCTTGTGACGTGCCCCCATTCTGATTTCTCCCCATTTATGCAAACTCTTTGCTGCCGTACGTGTGGTTAAGTTAGGGTCCGAAAACCAGGTGGAGTGCAAGGACAGAAGCAGTGTAGCCCCGTCAACAAGTACTTGAGGAGATACTTCAAGTTATGTAGGATATTGTAGACAGTGAAAACGAGACCAGCGAAACAAGTGATGCAAGGCACCTGTGTAAACACATATTGAGTTACGATTTTTTTATTTCGCCATGACCGCATTCAGAAGAGGCTCCAGGATCCTCGCTTGAGCTTTCACGATGCTGCCCTGGATATGAAAGCCCTCCGAGATCATTTTGATGAAAGCGAAGTGTTGGTCAGTGAATTACTAGAGGGACACGGTCTGTGTCAAGAATGGAATATCGAAATTGAAAGACGTCAGAGACGAAATATAGTAATAACTGAGGAGATGAAAGGAACGCTCGACCGTTTTCACAAAGAAATGGATGAAAGGTTCGCTTGTTTGCACGACACTGACGCCAAGTTTGGGCTCCTTCTCGGTGTAGAGGGACTTTGTTACGGCGTCGACAGTAATGATCTAAAGAAGTGCGAAAATTTGGGCAAACTATTCAGTTCTGATGATGAGAGACAGCAGATATATGACGAAATTTTGGATGGTAGAATGTTGCTATCAGTTCGGACCAACAAAAAAATATGACTCAAGCCCTGAAGAGATTATAGAATATATTGTTCAGTATGGAGATGAGATTGTCTTCCCCAATCTTAGCATTGCTGCTATTCAGATAATACTAACCATCGCAGTTTCTATCGCCAGCTGTGAGAGATCATTCAGCAAGTTATAACTAATAATTTCGTGATCTTGCTCTGCTGAGTGTAGAAAGAAAAACTGAAAAAATAAAACTGAATTTCAGCTAGAGTTCGTCACGGCCACGCTAGCTGGAGATTCGTCTGTAAAAACTTGCATTTGTGGTCACAGTGGTGCCTGTGCTAACCTTCCTATGGTGTAGAAATATACCTAGTTGGACGAATCTTATTGTGGCTAGCTGGTCTAGCGGCTAATGCGACGGGCTGGAGTTTTGAGGCTCTGACCGCGGGTTCAATCCCAGCCGGGGTATTGTTTGTTTGCAATCGTGTCATTACGATTTCGCGAGTCATATACTATGCTCATAAAACTGTTAATTTGATTTCGTCAAAACTTTCTTTCAAGTCTAACTTTGTGATTATTATTATGCCAAATAATTATTACCTGACAGTCCTGTAGCAAATATCTCCAGTCATGCATATAGAACAATATATTAGTATTGGTAAAATTCCGACAATTTGTTGGCCTGATAGTTTTCGAATTGTGCAACTGACACGTACCAAGTCTCACTGGTTGTTCTTATGTCCTTTCAACTAGGAGCTTATATAGGGTTAGTCGCGTAAGCAGCACCAGTTTGGTGGTTTCCGTTCATGAATCACTTGACAAAACTAAAAATGATAAAAGGGTTTGGAGCAATATCTTAGCCGGAACTCAAGTATATAGATCACCACCTGGAGTTTACCTGGAGAGGGTTTCGGGGGTCAACGCCTCCAAGGCCCGGTCTGAGACCAGGCCTCATGGTGGATCAGGGTCTGATCAACCAGGCTGTTACTGATGGCCGCACGCAAGCTGACGTACGAAACACAGCCCGGTTGGTCAGGTACTGACTTTAGGCTCCTGTCCAGTGCTTTCTTGAAGACAGCCAGGGGTCTATTGGTAATCCCTCTTATGTATGTTGGGAGGCAATTGAACAGTCTTGGGCCTCGGACACTTACTGTGTTGTCTCTCAGTGTCTCTCTCTCGCCTGCGTTCGAGGGAATACAGATCAAGAACCTTCAACCGTTTCCAGTAGTTTAGGTGCCTTATCATACTTGTGTGTGCCGTGAAAATTCTTTGTACACTCTCCAGGTCTGCAATGTCGTCAGCCTTGATGGGGGCCGTTAGTGTACAGCAGTATTCCAGGCTAGAGAGCACAAGCGATTTGAAGAGAATCATCATAGGCTTGGCGTCCCTAGTTTTGAAGGTTCTAATTATCCATACTATCATTTTCCTAGCGGATGAGGTAGATATATTGTTGTGATATTTGAAGGCGAGATCCTCTGACATTATCACTCCCAGGTCCTTCACATTACTTTTCCGCTCTCTTGTATGGTTAGAATTTGCGGTATACCCTGACACATTTTTAATTTCTTCAAGTTTTCCATATCTGAATAGTTGAAATTTCTCCTCGTTGAATTAAGAGATAATGATTAACGAACATTGCACAAGAACACCAGAGGACAACCAGAGTGGGTTAATAACATAAAATGTGGCCAGGAAATTTAATTTAGCAGAATGGAACAGGCTAAATGAAAAAAGTGCATTCAGCTAGATGAAGAGGTAATGGAGACAAATAATATACACAGATTGAAGGGAAAATTTAAGTGGACCTACGAAGAAAGGAAGCAGTAAATCCTGGCGACAATAGTTAGGAGCCAAGGATAGGTGTTATAAAGTGACCACTGCAAACACAAACAAGTAAGTGTAAACACACACACAAACACACACACACATGGATACACACAGCCAACATGGTTTCAGGGACGGGAAATCCTGTGTCACAAACCTACTGGAGTTCTATGACAATGGTGACAGCAGTAAAAACAAGAGAGAGAGAGGGGTGGTGGATTACATATTCTTGGACTGCAAGAAGCGTCTGACACAGTTCCACACAAGAGATTGGTGCAAAAACTGGAGGACCAAACAGGGATAACAGGGAAGGCACTACAATGGATCAGGGAATACTTGTCGGGAAAGGGACAGCAGCGAGTCATGGTACGTGGCGAGGTGTCAGAGTTGGGCATCTGTGGCCAGCGGGGTCCCACAGGGGTCAGTCCAAGGACCAGTGTGTTTCTGGTATTTGTGAACGACATGACGGAAGGAATGACTCTGAGGTGTCCCTGTTTGCAGATGACGTGAAGTTGATGAGAAGAATTCACTCGATCGAAGACCAGGCAGAACTAAAAAGGGATCTGGACAGGCTGCAGACCGGCCCAGCAATTGGCTCCTGGAGTTCAGTCCCCCAAGTGCAAAGTCATGAAGATTGGGGAAGGGCAAAGAAGACCGCAGAGGAGTTCAGTCTAGGGGGCCAGAGACTACAAACCTCACTCAAGGAAAAAGATTTGGGGTGAGTATAACACCAGGCACATCCCTGAAGCGCACATCAACCAAATCTGCTGCAGCATATGGGCGCCTAGCAAACCTCAGAACAGCATTCCGACATCTTAATAAGGAATCGTTCAGGACCCTGTACACCGTGTACGTTAGGCCCATATTGGAGTATGCGGCACCAGTTTGGAACCCACACCTAGCCAAGCCCGTAAAGAAACTAGAGAAAGTGCAAAGGTTTGCAACAAGACTAGTCCCAGAGCTAAGAGGTATGTCCTACGAGGAGAGGTTAAGGGAAATCAACCTGGGCGACACTGGAGTACAGGAGAGATAGGGGGACATGATAACCCACATACAAAATACTGAGAGGAATTGACAAGGTGGACAAAGACAGGATGTTCCAGAGATTGGATACAGTAACAAGGGGACACAGTTGGAAGTTGAAGACACAGATGAATCACAGGGATGTTAGGAAGTATTTCTTCAGCCAGAGTAGTCAGTAAGTGGAATAGCTTGGGAAGCGATGTAGTGGAGGCAGGATCCATACATAGCTTTAAGCAGAGGTATGATAAAGCTCACGGTTCAGGAAGAGTGACCTAGTAGCGATCAGTGAAGAGGCGGGGCCAGGAGCTCGGATTCGAGCCCCGCAACCTCAACTAGGTGAGTACAACTAGGTGAGTACAGCGAGGCAACAATGAATCATGGTACGCGATGAGGTATCACAGTGGGCGCCTGTGACGAACGGGGTCCCACAGGGGTCAGTCCTAAGACCAGTGCTATTTTTGGTATATATGAAAGACATGATGGAAGGGATAGACTCTGAAGTGTCCCTGTTAGCAGATGATCTGAGGTTAATGAGGAGAATTAAAGCAGATGAGGATCAGGCAGGACTACAAAGAAACCTGAACAGGCTGGACACGTGGTCCAGCAACTGACTTCTCGAATTCAACTCCGCCAAATGCAAAGTCATGAAGATTGGGAAAGGGCAAAGAAAACTGCAGACAGAGTATAGGCTAGGTGGACAAAAACTGCAAACCTCAATCAAGGAGAAAGATCTTGGGGTGACCATAATACCGAGCACGTCTCCGGAGGCACACATCAACCAAAGAAATGGTGCAGCATATGGGCGCCTGGCAAACCTGAGAATAGCGTTCCAATACCTTAGTAAGGAATCGTTTAAGACACTGTAAACTGAGTATGTCAGGCCCATACTGGAGTATGCAGCACCAGTTTGGAACCCACACCTGGTGAAGAAATTAGAGAAAGTACAAAGGATTGCAGCAAGGCTAGTTCCAGAGCTCAGGGGAATGTCCTACGAAGAAAGGTTGAAGGAAATTGGACTGACGACTCCTGAGGACAGGAGGGCCTGGGGAGACATGATAACGACATACAAAATACGTCATGGAATACATAAGGTGGACAGAGACAGAATGTTCCATAGAGGGGACACAGAAACAAGGGGTCACTCTTGGAAACTGAAGACTCAGACGAGTCACAGGGATGTTAGGAAGTATTTCTTCAGTCATAGAGTTGTCAGGAAGTGGAACAGCCTAGCAAGTGATGCAGTGGAGGCAGGAAACATACATAGCTTTAAGACGAGGTATGACAAAGCTCAGGAAGCAGAGAGAGAGGACCCAGTAGCGATCAGTGAAGAGGCGGGGCAGGAGCCGAGTCTCGACCTCTGCAACCACAATTTGGTGAGTACAATGATGCGAGTACACACATGGAGACACACACACACACACACACACACACACACACACACATTCTTCCCTCTTTTTCTTCCTTTCACCCTTTCTCTCTCTAGCCCCTTCCCACTCTTTCTCCAACCCTTCACCACTCTCCTTGTCCCTCTCTCCCCCCTTACAACCCTCACTTTTCCTTCCTTCTACCCCTCCTCCCTCTAACCCCCCCTTCCAACTCTTTTCTCCACCCCTCCATCACTCTCCCTGTCCCTCTCTCCACCTCCTCCCCTTACTGCCCTCCACTCCCCTCACTCACACACTCCTCTTTCCCCTCTCTCTTCTCTCCCCCTTCTTTCCCTCTCTTTCTTCCTCTCCCTTCGTCCCGGTATCCCATTTCCCTCTTCTTTTCCTTTCCTCCTTTCCACCCTTCTCCCTCTAGCCCTTCCGCACTCTTTCTCCACCACTTCCATCACTCTGTCTCATCCTCATCACCTCTCTCCCACCTACAACCCTCTCGTCTCCTTCCTCCCTTCCACCCCTTTCCCCTCTAGCCCACTTCCACTCTTTCTCCACCCCTCCATAACGCGCTCTGTCCCTCTCCATACCTTTCTCCTCCCCCTTACAACCCTCCACTCCCCCTACCCCAAAAAATGGTGGCACAGCAAGGGAAGTACGAAGGCTCAGGGGTCAGGGGTGAATATTTGTGGCAAGAATAATGGATGGAGAAGCATTGCAAAAGGATGGAACAAGAGTGGGAGAGAAACCTAGTGTGTTTTCTGAAAAAATGGAGAAAAATATGGAGGCAGAGCTTCCCATGAAACTGGAAAAGAGGTTAAAGGAGGAGAAGAAGAAATGGGAGCCACGAGTCGAAGCTGCAGTAACCAGGATAAGGGCCCTAGAATATGAATATGGCTTTATCAATACAAATTCTAGGACATAATTTGAAGACTGTAGAACTATATACAAAAGATGAGGTAATCAGTCAGTGTTGATGTGTCGAGCACTACACACCAACACTGACTGATTACCCGATCTTTTGTGTATAGTTCTACTGTCTTCAAATTATGTCCTAGAATTTGAATTGATAAAGCCACTGGATGGCAAAACGTCTACAATAAAGATTCCTGATGTTGTACATGTGTCTCAGTTTTCAACTTGTCGGTATTGTATACCAATCTTGTACCTATCTTCAACACATCTGTCGAAACAGGGCGACTACCTGAGGTATGGAAGACAGCAAATGTAGTCCCAATCTCTTAAAAAGGAGACAGACACGAAGCATTAAGCTACAAACCAGCGTCACTGACGTGTATAGTATGCAAGGTCATGGAGAAGATTATCAGGAGAAGAGTGGTGGAACACCTAGAAAGGAATGAGCTTACCAACGAAAGCCAGCACGGTTTCAGGGAAGGGAAATCCAGCGTCACAAGCCTACTGGAGTTCTATGACAGGGTGAGGCAGTAAGACAAGAGAGAGAATGGGTAGATTGCATTTTTTTTCTGGACTGGAAGAAAGGAAGGCGTTTAACACAGCTCCACACAAGAGATTAGTGCAAAAGCTAGAGGATCAGGCAAGGATAACACTACAGTGGATCAGGGAATACCTGTCAGGAAGGCAACAGCGCATCATGGCACATGGCGAGGTGTCAGAGTGGGGCCTGTAACGACCAGGGTGCCACAGGGGTCAGTCCTAGAACCGGTGCTGTTTCTGGTATTTGTGAACGACTTGACGGAAGGAATAGACTCCGAAGTGTCCCTGTTTGCAGATGATGTGAAGTTGATGAGAAAAACTGAATCAGACGAGAACCAGGCAGAACTACAGAGGGATCTGGACAGGCTGCAGGCCTGGTCCAGCAACTGGCCCTGGATTTAACACCCCAACCAAGTTGAAAGTCATGAAGGTTGGAGAAGGGCAAAGGAAACCACAGACGGAATACAGCCTAGGGAGCCGGAGCCTACAAACCTCACTCAAAGAAATGGATCTTTGAGTGCTTATAACGCCGGGGACATCTGAGGGGCACATTAACCAAATAACTGCCGCAGCAGGCAAAGAGGCGCCTGGCAAACTTAAGAACAGCACTCCGACATCTTACTTAGGAATCGTTCAGGACCCTGCACAGTGTGTACGTTAGGCCCATATTGGAGTATGCAGCGCCAGTTTCGAACCCTACCTAAGCCAACGCATATAAGGAAACTAGAGAAAGTGCTAAGGTATTATGCAACAAGACTAGTCCCTGACTAAGAGTATGTCCTACGAGGATGGTTAAGGGAAATTTTTACCTGACTGCACTGGAAGACAGAGAAGACAGGGGAAGATATGATAATGACATAAAAATACTGAGATGAATTGACAAGGTGAACAGAAGACAGGATGTTCCAGAGAATGGGAACACAACCAACAAGAGTCACAATTAGAAGGTGGCGACTCAGATAACACAGGGATGTTATGTAATATTCTTCAGTCACAGAGTTGTCAAAAACTGGAATATGTCTGGGAATGTGATGGAAGTGGAGGCAGGATCCATTCATAGCTTTAAGAGGAGATATGATAATGCTTATGGAGCGGGGAGAGTTACCGAGTAGCGGCCAGCGAAAAGGCAGGGCCCGGAGCTGTGACTCGACCTCTTCAACGACCACTAGGTGAGTACACACACACACACACACACACACACACACACACACACACACACACACACACACACACGCACACGCACACGCACACACACGCACACACACACACACGCACACACACACACACACACACGCACGCACGCACGCACGCACGCGAGACGTTGAAGTGAACTGAGGTGGAGAAGTTTGTACTCTTGAGACAGAAACTGTGTTAAGACTAGAGTGAACCCATGGTTTACCCGGAGGTGTAGAGAGGCCAAAGCTAAATATTCAAGAGCATGGAAAGAGTTAAGATGGCAAGCAGGAAAACAGGAGATGATCCGTTGAGTCAGAAACGTTTATGTATGTATAAGGCTGAAGGCTCAACGGCAATTTGAGAATGAAATGGCTTCGATAGCACAATCCGACGAAAAGTTACTATAAAGTTACATCAGAAGGAAGACAACAGTCAGGGCCCCAGTAATAAGATTTAAGAGAGGAGGAGTGGAGCTCACATGAAATGACCAGGAAGTCTGTGATGAGATTTAGGAAGGTATTCTCCGAGGAAACAGTTCAACTTCCAGCAAACCGAGGTGATGGAGTGCACCAGCCTTTATTGGAGACGATACTCAAACTTGGAGAAGAGGTGAAGAAATTGCTATGTAAACTAGATACTTCGAAAATGATGTGACCAGATAACATCTCTCCGTCGGTCCTGAGGGAGGAAGGAAGCAAGCAAGCAAGCAAGCAAGCAAGCAAGCAAGCAGAGACGTTATGAGTGCCGTTAGCAACAATCTTCAACAAATCTATCAAACAGAGCATCTACCTATGATATGAATACAGCAAATGTAGTCCCAATTTTTAAGAAAGCAAGAAAAAAGATAGGCAGCATGAAACTACAGACTAATGTCACTGGTATGTATGTAACTTTATGGAAAACATTATTATCTTCTCCATAAAGGAGACGAGTGATAGAGCATCTAGAAAGGAGTGGGTTCGTACATGATAACCAGCAAGGCTTCAGGGATGGAAACTCTTGTCCAAAACTTACTGGAGTTCAGAGATAAGATAACAGAAGACAGCTGAGAAAGTGGGACGGGTTTATTGCCTTTTCTTGGACTGTAAGAAGATTTTTGATACAGTACCACACAAGAGACTAATACAAAAGCCAGAGGAGATAGGACAATAAAAAATAACTGCAGTAGATCAAAGAATAGCTGACAGGAAGAAAATAACGATTGATGGTCCGTGACGAGGTGTCGGAGTGGGTGCATATGATGAGTGGAATTTCAAAAGGACCAGTAATACTGCATGACAAGAAACAGAATCAGTGGTATCCTTTTGCAGACGATGAGAAACTAATGAGGAGATTACAAGCAGAAGAGGACCACGAGAGGCTGCAAGGGATCTGAACAAGCTGTAAGAATGGTCTGACAAATAATTATTTTTTTAATGTTTAACACCACTAAGTGCAAATTTATGAAGCTTTAGGAAAGACAAAGAAGATTTACATCTAAGTAAGGAGTCATTCGCGATACCGTGTACGTCAGAACATATTGGGGTGCGTAATGCAAGTGTGGAACTCACACCTGGTCAAGCATTAGTCCCGGAGCTACGCGTTAAGTACTGTGAGGAGAGGGAGGTTAAGGGAAATCAATCTGATAACACTGGAGTGTACTCCAGTGTTATACAGCTAGGTTTGGTATGATTACAACTTACAAAATATAGAGAAGAATTCGTAAAGTGAATTGGGACAGAATATTTTAAAGATGGGAAATAAGAACAAAAGGGCACAACTTTGTTAAAAATTCAGAAGAGCCATAAGGATAGGAAGTGTTGTTTCAGCCTTAGAGTTGTCAAGAAGTGCAACAACCAGAGAGAATGCTAGAAACAGAAGCATACATATTGTAAGAAGGAACAAGTCATGACTCAAGTAGCAGGAGAAGGGACCTGGTAGCGGCGCCTGCGAAGTGGGCGGAGTCAGGTGGTGACACTCGACTCGTGCAACCACATATAGGTGAGTACGTACACGTGCACGCATGCACGCGATTCGTTTTTCAAAGGTATCAATAACACTAATCATTCGTAATAATATCACTCTCAATAAATATATTTTTGGGCTTCATTCTAAAGGGATTATGGAGCTTTAAGCCTCGACACCCACATGTACAGAGGTTAACAAAATAATTTTCGCACCCCTTTTGCACGCTTTTATTTCAGGAAAAAAATATACTGTTAAAAAATACCACAGAAAATTTGCGCATTTTTTCGGATGCTCTCCATAACTTCGTACTAACAAAAAAACTCAATAGTTGTTATTAACCTGAGGAGTTTAGTTTCTCTTCTCCAGCTGAAGGAAATAAAGTTAATGTTGTACCTAAGAACAGGTTACCACAATCTGTTATTAATTTTAAGAAGTATGTGACTTTGTTAAACTGAATAATAAATAAATATAAAATGACGTACAAGTCATTCACTCTTCAACTTTCCGTTGAGACGAGGTCTTTTTCTGCAAATATTATTATAGGGTAAAATAAATAATTTCAGACTATGAACTTCAAAAATTCCTGCCATAAATACAATAAATAAGAGGAGAGAAACTGGTCTATTAATAAATGTTTGGGTTTGCGTCTTTGTAGACAAATTTTGATGTGAAACATTGTAAAGAGCGAAGGTTATACTTGAAGACTTTAACCTGGGAAATCTATGTATTTGTTAACTTACTAGACTACTGTGGATTCCTATAGTGGGCCATATACTAATTATTCCGATAACCCAAATATATCTAGTAGTCAAAATTAAAACAGTTCAGCCGAATCAGTAAAATTGGTCATTTAACAAGAATTCATTTAAAACTAAGAAGTCCCTTTCTGAGCTTTTCTGTTATACGTTTAAAGATATATTTTTTTATTTATGTTAATATAAAAATTATAATTTTGTACCAAAAGATCGTTAGGAAACTTACCCAACATTATTATAACAAGCACAGTTTAATTTAGCCTAATTCAGCTAAATATATTTTAGATACGTTTACAATAATTTAATAAACAAACACAATGAATTTTTTTTCCTTAGGTTCATAATGACTTTTAGGAAATTACTGCATACACAAATTTTCACTTGCCTTATTCGGCAAGAAGAACATTGCTATTTAAGCCAAAATCACAAATTTTCCCTATAGGTAAAACTCTTGCCTTATTCGGCAAAAATCGCCCAAGTTTTACCTATAGGGAAAATTTGTGATTTTTTTTTTTTTTTTTTTTTTTTTTTTTTTTTTTTTTTTTTAAAACCTTAAAATAGCAGCGCTCTTCTTGCCAGATAAAGCAAGCGAAAATTTGTGTATGCATTAATTTCGCAAAAAATCATTATAAACCTAAAGAAAAAAATGTATTTTATTTATTATTAAATTATTGAAAATTTGTATATTTAGTTGGGTTAGGCTAATTTAAGCTGCTCTTGTTATAATAAGGTTAGGTAAGTTTTCTAAGGTACTTTTCGTACAAAATTATTAACTTTTACATTAACATAAATGAATAAAATATATCTTTAAACGCATAAGAGAAATTTTAAAAAGGACTTAATTTTAAATGAACTCTTGCTAATTGACCAATTTTACCTATTCGGCACGACATATATTTTAAATGAACTCTTGCTAATTGACCAATTTTACCTATTCGGCACGACATATATATTTATACAATTACTTTTTTTATTAACACATTGGCCGATTCCCATCAAGGTAAGGCAATCCGAAAAAAGAAGGAAAACTTTCATTATCATTCACTCCATCACTGTCTTGCCAGAGGCGCGCCTACACATAAAAAACTCCAACATATCAACACCCCTCCGTCATTGTGCAGGCACTGTACTTACCACCACCAGGACTGGAGTCCCGCTTGCCGGTTTCCCTGAATCACTTAATAAATGTTACTTTGCTCACACTCCAACAGCACTTCAACTCATAAGAACCATGTGTCTCCACTCTCTCCTGTTTAACACACGCACGCACGCACGCACGCACACACACACACACACACACACACACACACACACACACACACACACACACACACACACACACACACACACACGGTGACAGTAAAACAAGAGAGAGGGGGGGTGGATTGCATTTTCTTGGACAGCAAGAAGGCGTTTGACACAGTTCCACACAAGAGATTAGTGCAAAAACTGGAGGATCAAGCAGAGATAACAGGGAAGTCACTAACAATCGGATCTCGCAAACTTATCAGGAGACAGCAGCGAGTCAGGGTACGTTTCCGAGGTGTCAAGTGGGCACCTGTGACCAGCGGGGTCCCACAGGGGTCAGTCCTAGGACCAGTGCTGTTTCTGGTATTGGTGAACGACATGACGGAAGGAATGGACTCCGAAGTGTCCCTGTTTGCAGATGACGTGAAGTTGATGAAGAATTCATTCATCGAAGACCAGGCAGAAATCAAAGGGATCTGGACAGGCTGCAGACCTGTCCAGCAATTGGCTCCTGGAGTTCAACCCCACCAATTGCAAAGTCATGAAGATTTGGGGAAGGGCAAAGAAGACCGCAAGACGAAATACAGTCTAGGGGGGGCCAGAAAAAAGACTCGAACCTCACCCAAGGAAAAAGATCTTGGGGTGGAGTATAACACCAGGCACATCTCCTGAAGCGCACATCAACCAAATAACTGCTGCAGCATATGGGCGCTTAAGCAAACCTCAGAACAGCATTCCGACATCTCAATAAGGAATCGATCATGACCCTGACACCGTGTACGTTAGGGCCCATATTGGAGTAATGCCGCACCAGTCTGGAACTCACCCTAGGACCAAGCACGTAAAGAAAACCTAGAGAAGTGCAAAGTTTGCAACAAACTAGTCCCAGAGCTAAGAGGGCATATCCTAACGAGGAGAGGTTAAGAAAATGCAACTTGACAACCTGGAGGACAGGAGAGATAGTGGGGACAGATAACGACATACAAATACTTGAGAGGAATGACAAGGTGGACAAAGACAGGATGTTCAGAGATGGGACACAGCAACAAGGGGACATCGGAAGTATTGAAGACACAGATACTCACAGGGCTGTTAGGAAGTACTTCTTCAGCCACAGAGTAAGTCAA
>NC_069415.1:70080938-70118367 GCF_026875155.1 Cherax quadricarinatus
AGAGGGGGGAAATTATCGGAAAGGTGGTGGAACACCTAGAAAGGAATGAGTTTACCAACGAAAGCCAGCACGGTTTCAGGGAAGGGAAATCCAGCGTCACAAGCCTACTGGAGTTCTATGACAGGGTGAGGAAGTAAGACAAGAGAGAGAAGGGTGGGTAGATTGCATTTTTTTTCTGGACTGGAAGAAAGGAAGGCGTTTAACACAGCTCCACACAAGAGATTAGTGCAAAAGCTAGAGGATCAGGCAAGGATAACACTACAGTGGATCAGGGAATACCTGTCAGGAAGGCAACAGCGCATCATGGCACATGGCGAGGTGTCAGAGTGGGGCCTGTAACGACCAGGGTGCCACAGGGGTCAGTCCTAGAACCGGTGCTGTTTCTGGTATTTGTGAACGACTTGACGGAAGGAATAGACTCCGAAGTGTCCCTGTTTGCAGATGATGTGAAGTTGATGAGAAAAACTGAATCAGACGAGAACCAGGCAGAACTACAGAGGGATCTGGACAGGCTGCAGGCCTGGTCCAGCAACTGGCTCCTGGAGTTTAACCCCACCAAGTTGAAAGTCATGAAGGTTGGAGAAGGGCAAAGGAAACCACAGACGGAGTACAGCCTAGGGAGCCGGAGCCTACAAACCTCACTCAAAGAAATGGATCTTTGAGTGCTTATAACGCCGGGGACATCTGAGGGGCACATTAACCAAATAACTGCTGCAGCATAGAGGCGCCTGGCAAACTTAAGAACAGCACTCCGACATCTTACTTAGGAATCGTTCAGGACCCTGCACAGTGTGTACGTTAGGCCCATATTGGAGTATGCAGCGCCAGTTTCGAACCCTCACCTAGCCACGCATGTAAGGAAACTAGAGAAAGTGCTAAGGTTTGCAACAAGACTAGTCCCTGAACTAAGGAGTATGTCCTACGAGGAGTGGTTAAGGGAAATTTACCTGACTGCACTGGAAGACAGGAGAGACAGGGGAGATATGATAACGACATAAAATACTGAGAGGAATTAACGAGGTGAACAGAGACAGGATGTTCCAGAGATAGGACACAACAACAAGAGGTCACAATTAGAAGGTGATGACTCAGATGAACCACAGGGATGTTATGAAATATTTCTTCAGTCACAGAGTTGTCAAGAACTGGAATAGTCTGGGAAGTGATGAAGTGGAGGCAGGATCCATTCATAGCTTTAAGAGGAGATATGATAATGCTTATGGAGCGGGAAGAGTTACCGAGTAGCGGCCAGTGAAAAGGCAGGGCCAGGAGCTGTGAGTCAACTTCTTCAACGACAACTAGGTGAGTACGTACACACACACACACACACACACACACACACACACACACACACACACACACGCGCGCGCGCGCGAGAGACGATGAAGTGACCTGAGGTGGAGAAGTTTGTACTCATGAGACAGAAACTGTGTTAAGACTAAGAGTGAACCCATGGTTTACCCGGAGGTGTAGAGAGGCCAAAGCTAAATATTCAAGAGCATGGAAATAGTTAAGATGGCAAGCAGGAAAACAGGAGATGATCCGGAGAGTCAGAAACGTTTATGTATGTATAAGGCTGAAGGCTCAACGGCAATTTGAGAATGAAATGGCTTCGATAGCACAATCCGACGAAAAGTCATTATAAAGTTACATCAGAAGGAAGACAACAGTCAGGGCCCCAGTAATACGATTTAAGAGAGGAGGAGTGGAGCTCACATGAAATAACCAGGAAGTCTGTGATGAGATTTAGGAAGGTATTCTCCGCTGAAACAGTTCAACTTCCAGCAAACCGAGGTGATGGAGTGCACCAGCCTTTATTGGAGACGATACTCAAACTTGGAGAAGAGGTGAAGAAATTGCTATGTAAACTAGATACTTCGAAAATGATGTGACCAGATAACATATCTCCGTCGGTCCTGAGGGAGGAAGGTAGCAAGCAAACAAGCAAGCAAGCAAGCAAGCAAGCAAGCAAGCAAGCAAGCAAGCAGAGACGTTATGAGTGCCGTTAGCAACAATCTTCAACAAATCTATCAAACAGAGCATCTACCTATGATATGGAATACAGCAAATGTAGTCGCAATTTTTAAGAAAGCAAGAAAAAAGATAGGCAGCATGAAACTACAGACTAATGTCACTGGTATGTATGTAACTTTATGGAAAACATTATAATCTTCTCCATAAAGGAGACGAATGATAGAGCATCTAGAAAGGAGTGGGTTCGTACATGATAACCAGCAAGGCTTCAGGGATGGAAACTCTTGTCCAAAACTTACTGGAGTTCAGAGATAAGATAACAGAAGACAGGTGAGAAAGTGGGACGGGTTTATTGCCTTTTCTTGGACTGTAAGAAGATTTTTGATACAGTACCACACAAGAGACTAATACAAAAGCCAGAGGAGATAGGACTAATAAAAAAAAAAAAAACTGCAGTAGATCAAAGAATAGCTGACAGGAAGAAAATAACGATTGATGGTCCGTGACGAGGTGTCGGAGTGGGTGCATATGATGAGTGGAATTTCAAAAGGACCAGTAATACTGCATGACAAGAAACAGAATCAGTGGTATCCTTTTGCAGACGATGAGAAACTAATGAGGAGATTACAAGCAGAAGAGGACCACGAGAGGCTGCAAGGGATCTGAACAAGCTGTAAGAATGGTCTGACAATTATTTTTTTAATGTTTAACACCACTAAGTGCAAATTTATGAAGCTTTAGGAAAGACAAAGAAGATTTACATCTAAGTAAGGAGTCATTCGCGATACCGTGTACGTCAGAACATATTGGGGTGCGTAATGCAAGTGTGGAACTCACACCTGGTCAAGCATTAGTCCCGGAGCTACGCGTTAAGTACTGTGAGGAGAGGGAGGTTAAGGGAAATGAATCTGATAACACTGGAGTGTACTCCAGTGTTATACAGCTAGGTTTGGTATGATTACAACTTACAAAATATAGAGAAGAATTCGTAAAGTGAATTGGGACAGAATATTTTAAAGATGGGAAATAAGAACAAAAGGGCACAACTTTGTTAAAAATTCAGAAGAGCCATAAGGATAGGAAGTGTTGTTCCAGCCTTAGAGTTGTCAAGAAGTGCAACAAACCGGAGAGAAGTGCTAGAAACAGGATGCATACGTAGTTGTAAGAAGGACAGCATGACTCAAGTAGCAGGGAGAGAGCGGACCTGGTAGCGGCCAGCGAAGTGGCGGAGTCAGGTGGTGACACTCGACTCGTGCAACCACATATAGGTGAGTACGTACACGTGCACGCATGCACGCGATTCGTTTTTCAAAGGTATCAATAACACTAATCATTCGTAATAATATCACTCTCAATAAATATATTTTTGCTTCATTCATAAGGGATTATGGAGCTTTAAGCTCGACATCCCACATGTACAGAGGTCTAACAAAATAATTTTCGCACCCCTTTTGCACGCTTTTATTTCAGGAAAAAAAATACTGTTAAAAAATACCACAGAAAATTTGCGCATTTTTTGGGATGCTCTCATAACTTCGTACTAACCAATAGTTGTTATTAACCTGACGGAGTTAGCTCTCCAGCTGAAGGATAAGTTAATGTTGTACCTAAGAACAGGTTACCACAATCTGTTATTAATTTTAAGAAGTATGTGACTTTGTTAAACTGAATAATAAATAAATATAAAATGACGTACAAGTCATTCACTCTTCAACTTTCCGTTGAGACTAGGTCTTTTTCTGCAAATATTGTTATAGGTGTAAAATAAATAATTTCCAGACTATGACTTCAAAAATTCCTGCCATAAATATAATAAATAAGAGGAGAGAAACTGGTCTATTAATAGATGTTTGGGTTTGCGTCTTTGTAGACAAATTTTGATGTAGAACATTGTAAAGAGCGAAGGTTATACTTGGACTTTAACTCTGGTGAAATCTAGTATTGTTAAATTTACTAGACTATGTGGATTCCATAGTACCATATACTAATATTCCGATAACCCAAATATATCTAGTAGTCAAAATTAAAACAGTTCAGCCGAATCAGTAAAATTGTTCATTTAACAAGAATTCATTTAAAACTAAGTCCTTTCTGAGCTTTTCTGTTATACGTTTAAAGATATATTTTTTTATTTATGTTAATATAAAAATTATAATTTTGTACCAAAAGATCGTTAGGAAACTTACCCAACTTCATTAAAACAAGCACAGTTTAATTTAGCCTAATTCAGCTAAATATATTTTAGATACGTTTACAATAATTTAATAAACAAACACAATGAATTTTTTTTCCTTAGGTTCATAATGACTTTTAGGAAATTACTGCATACACAAATTTTCACTTGCCTTATTCGGCAAGAAGAGCATTGCTATTTAAGCCAAAATCACAAATTTTCCCTATAGGTAAAACTCTTGCCTTATTCGGCAAAAATCGCAAGTTTTACCTATAGGGAAAATTTGTGATTTTTACTTAAATAGCAGCGCTCTTCTTGCCAGATAAAGCAAGCGAAAATTTGTGTATGCATTAATTTCGCAAAAAATCATTATAAACCTAAAGAAAAAAATGTATTTTATTTATTATTAAATTATTGAAAATTTGTATATTTAGTTGGGTTAGGCTAATTTAAGCTGCTCTTGTTATAATAAGGTTAGGTAAGTTTTCTAAGGTACTTTTCGTACAAAATTATTAACTTTTACATTAACATAAATGAATAAAATATATCTTTAAACGCATAAGAGAAATTTTAAAAAGGACTTAATTTTAAATGAACTCTTGCTAATTGACCAATTTTACCTATTCGGCACGACATATATTTTAAATGAACTCTTGCTAATTGACCAATTTTACCTATTCGGCACGACATATATATTTATACAATTACTTTTTTTATTAACACATTGGCCGATTCCCATCAAGGTAAGGCAATCCGAAAAAAGAAGGAAAACTTTCATTATCATTCACTCCATCACTGTCTTGCCAGAGGCGCGCCTACACATAAAAAACTCCAACATATCAACACCCCTCCGTCATTGGCAGGCACTGTCTTACCACTACCAGGACGGAGTCCCCGCTTGCCGTTACCCCCGAATCACTTAATTAAATGTTACTTTGCTCACGACTCGCAACATCACTTCAGCAACTCAAAGAACCAATGTGTCTCCACCTCTCCTGTTTAACACACGCACACGCAACGCACGCACGCACACACGACACCACATCACACACACACGAACACACACACACACCACACACCACACACACACACACACAGGACCACGGTGACAGTAAACAAGAGAGAGGGGGGTGGAAATTGCATTTTCTTGGACAGCAAGAATGCTTTTGACACAGTTTCCACACAAGAGATAAGTGCCAAAAAACTGGAGGATCAAGCAGAGATAACAGGGAAGGCACTACAATGGATCATCGAATAC
The DNA here is from genome assembly GCF_026875155.1 of Cherax quadricarinatus. Taxonomy (NCBI): domain Eukaryota; kingdom Metazoa; phylum Arthropoda; class Malacostraca; order Decapoda; family Parastacidae; genus Cherax; species Cherax quadricarinatus. Next base: position 70,086,344 of record NC_069415.1, read on the forward strand.
TTTATCAGGAAGCACAGCCAGCGAGTCTGGTACGTGCGAGGTGTCAGAGTGGGCACCTGTGACCGAGCGTGGGGTTCCCACAGGGGTCGTCCTAGGACCAGTGCTGTTTCTGTATTGGGAACGACAAGACGGAAGGAATGGGAGAAACTCCGAAGTTGTCCCCCTGTTTTTTGCAGATGAACGTGAAGTTGAATAAGAATACATTCGATCGAAGTACCAGGCAAACTTCAAAGGGATCAGGACAGGCTGCCAGACCTGGTCCAGCAATTAGCTCCTGGAGTTCAACCCCACCAAGGCAAAGTCATGAAATTGGGAATGGCAAAGAAGACCGCAGACGCAAGAAATACAGTCTAGGTGGCCAGAGACTACAAACCTCACTCAAGAAAAAGATCTTGGGGTGAGTATAACACCAGGCACATCTCCTGAAGCGCACATCAACCAATCCCGCTGCGCATATGGGCGCTTAGCAAAACCTCAGAACAGCATTCGACATCTCATAAGAATCGTTCCGGACCCTGTACACCGTGTACTTAGCCCCAATTTGGAGTAATGCCGCACCATCTGGAACTCACGACCTAGCCAAGCACGTAAAGAAACTAGAGAAAGTGCAAAGGTTTTGGCAACAAGACTAGTCCCTAGATCTAAGTAGCATATCCTACAGGAGAGGTTAAGGAAAACAACTTGACACTGGAGGGACAGGAAGATAGTGGGGACAATGATAACGACATACAAAATACTGAGAGGAAATTGACAAGGAGGACAAAGACAGGATGTTCCAGTAATGGGACACAGCAAAAACAAGGGGACACGGAAGTTGAAGACACAGATGATGAATCACGGATGTTAGGAAAGTACTTCTTCAGCCACAGATAGTCCAGAAGTGAATAGTATGTGGGAAGCGAGATATAGTGGAGCAGTATCCATACAGAGCTTTAAGCAGAGGAATGATAAAGCTCCACGTTATCAGGAAAGTGACCTAGTAGCGACCATGAAGCGGCGGGCCAGGACTTGGACTCGACCCCTGAGCAACCTCAACAGGTGAGTACACAACGCATACGCACGCTTGCTGGAAGTCCAAAGCTCCTTGCACAATGAACTTCCTTTTTCCCCCTCCAGTCTTTCCTAGGTCGCTCCTCCCCTACATTAACCTTCCACTACAGAAGTATCAATGCTCCCAAGATATTCTATTTTTCGGTTCCATCCTTTGAAAATATCCAAACAACCCAACAACCCTTCCTCAACCCTCTGATAATACTTTTAGTAACATCGCACCTCCTAATTCCCAAGCTACTGATTCCTGCATTATATTCACAATTCGCACAGAATATTGTCACACGACATGAAATCCTCCACTGCCTTGAGCCTCTCCTTGTTGCAATATTCACCACCCATGCTTCACACTCGTATAAGAGCGTTGGTATACTAAAATATATGCCCCTCTTCGTTTCCGTGGATATGTGAGGGAAAAGTTCAACAGATAGGAGTAGAGAGCAGTATATGTAACGATAGTTTGATTGCCGGCTGCTAAGTTAAGGTAGGGTAGGAGTCTTGCTCACCGCTATCCCCCCCCCCCCCTTTTTTCCCCCACCCCGAAAGGATGACGTGTGGGGCTCCGGCAAACAATAATCACTCGACTCAACAGCTCCCAGCTACAACTGTAAGTACAAGTCTCTGCTCCTATTCTAGTGGACTTATTGGTTGAAAGCTTCACTTTTGAGCAATAATAAACTTAGTCCTTTCAGCCTTGATCTCAATGATAGATTTTTGATAATCACCAAGTCCTTTTAGGTATTGTACTTATCATGGAGATGATTTCTTTAGGCATGGTATAACCTGTCTCCCTTCCAGCTTGGAATGACAGACGGGTCACCTGCCAACCAACGAGAAGTGTTGAAGGAGAAGGACTTTGCAAAACTCCGGAGACGTCACATGTTGGAACTTCTTACCTGATTAATTGTAGGCAACAGCAGACCATAACCCTAAATCATGGTAGTGAGTAAGAATCTGCTTTCCTGGCATTTAGGACTGACTAATCAGGCTATACTCCTGTGAAAACTAGCCGTGGGTTGTCACCAACACTGTGACCCCCCCCCCCCCCTTCCCAACATCATCAGCAACGGCTTACATTTTCTACAAGATGGTGTCCAACCTCCAACAACACACCATTGTATCTGTACATATTAGCGTTTAATTCAAACGTCATTTTTTTTCATTTCAATTTTCATTTTCTTTCAATAGATACACCTCATGTTCACTGTTTTTATTTTTGCATTAATAAATAATAAAGTGTTTATCTTTGTGAATTATTATTTCTTTTACTATTCATCAATTTTCCTGAGGAGGAGCCAGCCTTGGTAATACTGTCTGAAGTTGTTACAGAGCTGAGTAAGCCTTCACATGATACAAAAATAAATAACAAAAAGGCACAATACCGTGACTGGAACGATACACAAATAACCCGCACATAAAAGAGAGAAGCTTACGACGACGTTTCGGTCCGACTTGGACCATTGACAAAGTCACACTAACAGAGGTGGAGCAGGACGGCTATATATAGGCAGGAAGAGGTGAAGGTATAGTAGTATACAAATTGTATATAATACCGACAGGATGAAATGACACATGCACAACACCCTGCATCCCCACCGTAGACGTTTCGCCCTCCAGCCAGCCACTGTTGGCGAAACGTCCACAACAAAGACAACCAGACGCTGCAACATGTGTCCTTAATTTCAATCCGTAGTTTAGAAGAAAAAATTGGGTAGTAGTAGAGGGTAGTGGTAAGAATTGGAATAAGAAGACGAGCCAGTCAAATACTAAGGAAAAGTGAGCAACTGCAAGTAGAGCTAGAAACCCAATAGAGGGAGAGCAAGCGCCCGAGGTGAGAGAAAGGGGAAGTGGGTGAAAATAATAAAGAAGAAAGGAACAGAAACACGAGACAGGAGAGAGAAGACCACCCAGATGAGAAATAAGAGAGGAAAAAGGGGAAGAAAAAGAAGAAGAAGAGCAGAAATGAGGATTCATGTTAAGTCACGGGTGTTCTGAAGTTTGGAGCATTACAATGTAGTGGGAGAGACGGCATCTACAGAGACGAAGCCAGGGCTAAGGTTTCAAGACAAGGAAAGTTGTGTATAAGAGAGGATTCAACTAAACGGGCGACTGTTCGATTGGAAGAAGGGAAGACAGTTTTTTAGCAGAAGACAGTCAATAGGATGGCTATGAAATGGAAGTTTAGCCAAGACGGCCTACCCTTCCCATTTCATAGACTCTGCCCTCTCAACGTGCTAAACGCAATTTCTTCTCTCCCAAACTCTCTACTCATGGGAACTCTTCTATCCTCGCCTTCCCTACATTTCCGGTCTTTTCTAATCCTCAACAAGGCTTCCGTCCCATAAGACATCAAGCATACTTCCCCAGACTAACACTCTTTCGCACTAACTCGTTCATACCAATCCCCCTCTACAATGTTCTGTGTCTACTCTTTTCATGCTCCTGCCTGTCCGCTTCAATACTTTCCGGAGAAACTGGTCGATCTCTTTTCTGACAGACATAGGAGCACATAATAATTGTTAGGCTTCCGGACACTAACAATGCTCTAGGTTCTGGTCACGTCAGAATCATAGCCATCCTAATTGACTGTTAATCTGGCTAAAACTGTCTTTACCTACTTCCACTCGAACAGGTCGCCGTCTAGTTGAATCCTCTCCTAATAACACAACTTTCCCATGTATGAACCTTAGCCCTGGCTTCGTCTCTGTAGATGGCCTCCTCTCCCACTACATTGTAAAATTCTCCAAACTTCAGAAACACCCTGACTTTACCTGAATCCTCATTTCTTCTTCTTCTTCCTTCTTCCTTCTTCTTCTTCACTTCTTTTTTCTTCTTTTTTTCTTCTTCCTCTTTCCCTTTATCCTCGCTCCTTTTCTCCCTGGGTGGTCTTTCACTATCCCTGTCCTCGTGTTTCTGATTCCTTCATCATTTTATTTTATTTTATTTCACACTTTCCTCCATTCACGCACCTCGGTGCGCCTTGCTCTCCCTCTGGTGGGTTTTCTAGCTCATCTTGCAGTGCTCCCCGTCCTTTTGTATTTGACTGGCTCGTGAGGAAGGTGGGAAAACTTCTACCACTACCACTACTACTACCGTCTTCTTCTTCTACACAACTACTGATGAAATTTAAGACACATGTGCAGCGTCTGGTTGTCTTTGTTGTGGACGTTTCGCCATCCAGTGGCTGGCTGGATGGCGAAACGTCTACGGTGGGGATCCCGGTGTTGTGTAATGTGTCATTTCATCCTGTCGGTATTATATACAATTCTTGTACTACTACTACTACTACTCCCCTCAAGGGAGGTTCCTTGATGTTGGTGAGGGGCTCTTGATTTAGGGAATTGGATCTGTGCTCCAGTTCCCCGAATTAAGCCTGAATGCCTTCCACATCCCCCCCCAGGCGCTGCATAATCCTCTGGGTTTAGCGCTTCCCCTTAATTATAATAATAATAATACTACTACTACTACCTCCACCTCTTCCTCCTATATATAGCCTCCTGCTCCACCTCTGGTTAGTGAGACCTTGTGATGGTCAGCAAGTCGGTACCGAAACCTCGTCGTAAGCTTCTCTCTTTTATGTGCGGGTTATTTGTGTATCTTCACAGGATACGTTCTTTGTTTTCACACTCCTCAGTGCTCCACTCACCATTATCCCCTCATACATTCTGTTGATTCACCACATCTTTCATAGACCATCTACTGACAATCCGCTCCAAAATATCTGAATGGATTCACATCATACGTCCATCCAATCTAATAATCCAGTCTTTCATTTCCTTGAGAATCTCCCAAAAGCACGGTGTTAACAGCAAAAAGCAACAGTGACAACTCCCACTTTCGTGTTAATCATTTATCTTTTTAATCCATTCCTCCTTGCCCAACACCCGAGCATTCATCTTCTCCTGGACAACCACCATCCATAAATATAAAAACAATCATGGTGACACCACACATCCAATTCTAAGGCCTACTTTTACTGGGAAATAATCTCCCTCCTTTCCTACATATTCTAACCTGAGCCTCACTATCCTCGTAAAAACTCTTCACTAGTATTTCAGTAACCTGCTTCCGGTTACCAATTGGGGGCCACATTTAACATCTGCCACTCACTCTCTATGCACTTAATACGTACACCTTTTCCAAATCCATAATGCAACAACATCTTCTTTACCATATCTAAGTACTGTTCAGTCCATAAGATTTCGCTGTAAGCACTTCAGGTTACCACCCCTTAACCCTTCCAAGAATGCTCATTGTTCATCTCGATCCTGCTGCCCGCCTTATTCTTATTGGGGATTGTTATCATCTCCCATACACTTTAACCAGGTAGACTCAACAAGCTTATTTCCTCTCTAATTTTTACATTCTCTTTTATCCCCTTTTGCCTTTATACATATGAACTATATGTGCTCCTCTGCAATCCGCTAGCGCCTTGCTCGTCGTCTGTACATTTATTAAAACGCACATTAACCACTCCAAACTATATCCTCACCTGTTTTTAAAACATTGCTGCCTCTATCCACTATTTACCATATTCAGTGCTTTACTCCTTTCATTTAACCCACAGCCTCATGCACCTCTTCCTCACTCAACTGGCCCTTTTTTCACTCCTTACATGTTTACGTTCCTACCCAGTGCACGAATATCACAGCTTCCCTATCCATCTTCAACATTTAACAGTTCCTTAAAATATTCCCTCCATCTCTTACTTTTAACTGTCAAATCCAGTCGTTCCATATAGCCTTTCTCATGTTATTAATTCTCGCTCCATAAAACTTTTCGTAATTCTCAATAAATTTGTTGGTAGCATCTTGTCCACTCTTTCATCTGTCTCCATTTACATTCTCCACCACTCCTCTTAACCTCAGATTTTCTTCCCATATCCTCCTCCCTCTTGTTTCACTCACATGGTATAAATCTCTCATATTGCTAACGTATTCTCTATACTACTCTCTATTCTCATCATTTCCATCCACCAATCACTGTTCTTCCCTCCGCACATCACTTTCCTGTAACCACTCACCTCTGCTAAACACTTAAACACTACAATTTTTATTCTTTTAAATCACCCTATACCTCTTCAACCTTATTGCCTATACTCTCACTAGCCCATTTTTTTTTCCAATAGTTGTTTATATCTTGCTCTAACTGCCTCCTCTTTTAGTTTATAAACCTTCACCTCTCTCATACTTGCTGATTTCATTTTCCTTGTATCTCGTCTGTCTTTTTACTCTTTAGCTACCACTAAAAAATGATCAGATATATTTGTGGCCGTTCTATAATCATGCACAACCAAAGTCTTGTATCTACCAATAGATAGTCTAACAAACTATTGTCATTACGCCCTATATCATATCTAAAATATCTTTCCTATTACCAAACCCCTTTCTGCACAAAGTTCAATCAAAGCACCCCCCCCCATCATTTACACCCGGCACCCCACACTTACCTACCACACTCCCTCTAACCTTTTCTCCCACTAGCATTTGGGTCTCTTACCACAATTACTCTCTCACTTGGGTCAAAAGTTCCTGTACACTGACTTAACATCTCCCAAAATCTTTCTCTTTCTACACTCCTCTCTACTTAATATAACCTACGTATCGCATCGGACCCTTATTTTAATCCACAAAATCCTTGAATTTATGAATATGATGTGCCACAGAAGTTGAACTGAGGAGTTTTGCCTATTCGGTAATGCCGTTTTCTGTCAAATAGCCAGAGTGAAAAAGTTTTAATGCTATATCCCGGCTATTTTCAATCTGAGCATAGTGAAAAATACACATCATAGATTTACAGTGATATTAAATATAAACTGACCTGTGATATAAACAGCAAAAATTAGCAAAAAAAATTACATTAATTTAAGTGAGATTAGGTTATTGGTTATTTTTTCATTGACAATAAAATAAAATGTTTGAGTCTCTAAAAGAATTTTTTGGGAAGTATAGTTTTTTTATGGCGCTCGCATATTAGTACAATCTAATATATATTAAATATATATATATATATATATTATATATATATATATATATATATATATATATATATATAAATATATATATATAAATAAATATTATAATATATAAATATATAGTATATATATAAAATATATATATAATATATAATATTATATAATATATAATGTATAAGTAATATATATATATGTATATAATATAATGTATGCATATATAAATATGTATGTATATATATTAAATGTATGTATATATAAATATGTATGTAAATATATATATATATGTAAGTATATATATATATATCTGTCTCATAAACACGCTAAGATAACAGGGATTATCTGCTAACTCCTACTTACCTTTGGTCACACTTCACGATACACCACATGATATATATATATAACATACATCTAGTTTTTCTCTTTTTTCAAAATACTCTTGTTCTTTTTTATTATTCTTCTATTGTCCATGGGAAGTGGAAAAAGAATCTTTCCTCCGTAAGCCATGCGGTCCGATGATAGGCGACTAAAATTCCGGAGAGAGCAATGGGCTAGTAACCCCTCTCCTGTATTACAATTACTAAAAAAGAGAAGAAGAAAAACTTTTATAATAACTGGGTTGCTAAATGTGGCGTGGATGTAGTGCGATGACAAGAAACAGATGAATGCTGATGTTATGAATGAAAAGAAGTTGATGTCCTGCCCTACGCGAAACAAAGCTGAAGGGGGTAGGAGAGTTTTCATGGGGGAAATAAATGGGGATTAAATCTGGAGTATCTGAGAGAGTTAGAGCAAAGGAAGGGGTAGCAGTAATGTTAAATGATCAGTTATATGGAAGGATAAAAGAGAAGTAGAATGTGTAAATTCAAGAAATAATGTGGATTAATAAAGGTTGGATGCGAGAATGGGTCTTAATAAGCGTGATGCACCTGGAGTAAAGAGAGTCATGCAGAGGAGTAGAGAGAGATTATTGGTGGAGATGTTTAAGTGAATGTTTAGACCTTTGAACCAAGTGAGAGAGTAATTGTGGTAGAGGGGACTTGAATGCAAAGTAGGAGAAACTTTAGAGAGGGTGAGGTAGGTAAGTTTGGGGTGCCAGGTGTAAATGATAATGGGAGCCCTTTGATTGAACTATGTATAGAAAGGGGTTTTAGTATTATGTAATACATAATTTAAGAAAAAAAGCAAAAATAAGTATACACGAAATGATGTAGGGCAAATGACAGTAGTTTGTTGATTATGTATTGGTAATATAAGACTGTTTGAGTAGACTTCAGGATGTACAAGTTTATAGAGGGCCACAGAAATATCAGGATCACTTTCTAGTTGTCAGCTATACTGGAGAGGTAACAGTAGATGGATACAAGGAGAATAGAAGCAATCAGGGAAGAATGTAGTTGAAGGTTATAAACTAAAAGAAGTGAGGCAGTTAGGTAAGATATAAACAGCTATTGGAGGATAGATGGGCTAATGAGAGCATATGGCAATGGGGTCGAAGAGGTATGGGAGGTTTAAAAAATGTAGTGTTAGAGTGTTCAGCAGAAGTTTGTGGTTACAGGAATGTGGGTGCAGGAGGAAAGGAGCGATTGTGGAATGATGATGTAAAGAGAGTAGTAAGGGAGTAAAAGTTAGCATATTAGAATTTTTACAAAGTAGAATTGATTGCAAGGAGGGAAGAGTATATGAGAAAAAAGAGAAGGTTAATAGAGTAGTTAAGCAATGTAAAAAGAGAGCAAATGAGAGAGTGGGTGAGATGTTATCAACAAATTTGTTTGAAAAATAAAAAAAGTTTTGAGTGAATTAACAAGTTAAGAAAGTCCTATAGAACAAATTGATATGTCAGCTAAACATAGAGAGGAGAGTTATTATAAGGAGATTAGATGGTAATGTGGAAGATGGAAGGAATATTTTGAGGAATTGTTAAATGTTGATGAAGATAGGTTGAAGCTGTGATTTCGTGTAAAGGGCAAGGAGGAATAACATCCTTGTAGGAGTTGAGGAAGATCCAGTTGTGGAGTGTTGGGTGAAGTTTCGTGATGCAAGTAGGAAAAATAAAGGGGTAAGCAGGCCGGGATTAATGGGATAAAATAGAAATGTTAAAATCAGGTTGGGGATATAGTTAGGAGAGTGGTTGTGCAAATTATTTAATAAATGTATGGAATAGGGTAATGTACCTAGGGAATTGGCAGAGAGCATGCATAGATCCATTGTAAAAAGGCAAAGGGGATAAAATGATAGGCAAAAATTATAAGGGGGATAATAGTCTGTTAGTGTACCTGGTAAAGTGGTATGGTTAGAGTATTAATTGAAAGAATTAAGAGAAAGACGGAAATAGGATAGCAGATGAACAAGGAGTCTTTAGGAAAGTAGGGGTGTGTGGACCAGGTGTTAAACAGTGAAAACATATAAGTGAACAGGTATTTAGATAAGGCTAAAAGGTCCTTTGTGCATTTATGGATTTGGAATAGCGTATGAATCAGGGTGGATAGGGGGGCAATGTGGCAGATGTTGCAAGTGTATGTTGTAGAGGTAGTTACTGAGAATGCAGTGAAGAGTATTTTTTACGAGATAGTGAGCTCAAGTTAGAGAGTATGTAGGAAAGAGGAACTTTTTCCCAGTAAAAGTAGGCCTTAGACAAGGGATGTGTGATGTCACCGTGGTTGATATTATATATTTATAGATGGGGTTGTAAGAGAAGTACGATTATGCGAGGGATTTGGCAAGAGGCGTTGGAGTTAAAAAGAATAAAGAATCACCACACAAATTGGGATGTCACAGCGCTCTTTGCTGATGCCACTGTGCTCTCCTTGGGTGATTCTGAAGAAATTGCAGAGATTGGTGTAATGAATATGGTAGGGTGTGGCAAAAGAAGAAAAACATTAAGGTAATACAGAAAGAGTAAGGTTATGAGGATAACCAAAAGATTTAGTTATGAAAGATTGAATATCAGATTGAGGGAGAGAGTATGAGGAGGTGAACGTATCAGAAATTTTTGGGAGTGGGACTTTCAGCGAGGTCTATGTAAGATGAGGTGAAATCATAGAATTGATGAGGGAAAAAGAGTGAGATGGTCACTAGAGTCTGTGGAAACAAGAACTTTGTCCTTGGAGCAAAGAGGGAATGTATAGATATAGTTTTTGACCAACGCTCTTATATGGTGTGAAGCGTGGTTGATGAAAGTTGCAGCGAGGAGAATGCTTGGAGGCAGTGGAGATGTCATGTCTGAGGCAATGTGTGGTGTGAATATAAGCAGAGAAATCGTAGGTTTGGAAGTTAAGGAGGAGGTGCGGGATTACCAAAACTGGTTTTCCAGAGGTACTGAGGAAGGGTTGTTGAGGTGGTACGGACATGTAGAGATAAGGAGCGAAACAGAATGACTACAAGAGTGTATAGTCCTGAAGATGGGAAGGGAAGGCGGGGTAGGGGGTCGCCTAGGAAGGGTTTGGAGGGAGGGGGTAAAGGAGTATAGTGTGCGAGGGGCTTGGACTATCCAGCAGGCATGCTGAGCGTGTATGTATGATAGGAGTGAATGGAGACAAATGGTTTTTAATACTTTGACGTGCGTTGCAGAGTGTGAGCAAGGTAACATTTATGTAAGTGGATTCAGGGAAACCGGCAGGCCGGAATTGAGTCCTGGGAGATGGGAAGTACAGTGCCTGCACTCTGGAAGGAGGGGTGTTAATGTTGCCAGTTAAAAACTGTAGTGTAAAGCACCCTTCTGGCAAGACAGTGATGGAGTGAATGATGGTGAAAGTTTTCTTTTTCGGCCCCCCTGCCTTGGTGGGAACGGCCGGTGTGTAATAAAAAAAAAAATAAAAAATATATATATATAATTTATATATATATAATGTATATATATATATGTATGTATATAAATGTAAGTATTATATTATGTATTATATATATATATGTATGTATATATATATATGTATGTATATATAATATATTTATGTAATATATATATATTATGTATATATATATAGAACATATATATATATATATATAAAATAAGTATGTATATCTATAAATAATGTATGTATGAAAATATAAATATATGCTGTAATGTATATATATATATGTATGTATGTATATAATAAAATGTATGTCTTATATATAAATATGTATGTATGTATATATCTAAATGGTATGTATATATATATATATGTATATATATAAAATAATAAAATAAGTATGTATATATATATGTATATATATATATATATATGGTATGTATATAAAAAATAAATATATAATATTGTATATATATATATCTATCTAAATATATATATATATATAATATATGTATATATATGATGTATATATATATATATATGTAATATATATAGAGTATCAATAATATATATATGTAAAATAATTATATATGTATATAATATATATATTATATATATATAAGTATATATATATAGGGAGAACATGTATATATAATATGTATATAAATAATATAATGTATATATATATATATATGAAAAAATAAATATAAATAAATTATAATAGTATATATGTATATAAAAATATATAAGTATATAAAAATAAATATAAATATATATAATAATAAATATATAAGTATAAATAAAAATATATATGTATATATATGTATAAATATATAAAATGAATATATATATATAATATGTATAATATATAATATATAAATATAAGTATAAAATCAAATAAAAATATAGAAATATAATATATAAAAAGTATAAATAAAATATATATCTATATATGTATAATATAACTATATATACTAAATAAATATGAAAAATAAATTTTAAATAAATCTAAGTATAAAATATATATATATAAGAATATACTATAAACGATATATATGTATTATATATATATAAATAGTATATAAAAATCTATATATAAAAATAAAATATGTAAATATCTATATATATATATTTATATATCTAATATATATAAAAAATAAAAAAAATAAAAAATAAAATAAAAATATAAATAGTATAAATAAATGTCTATATATATATGTAGATAAATTATGTATAAATATATATAAATATATTTATATAATATAAATATGTAAAATAATATAAATATTATGTATATAAATATATAGGATAAAAATAAAATATGATATCAATATATCTAAAAGTATATTTAAAAAAGTAAATATATAAATATATATATGTAAATCAATAAATGTATAAAAAAATATGAATAAATAAAAATCAAAGAATATAAAATAAAATATAATAATATATATATATATAAAAGTATAAATAATAAAATCTAAAAAATGACTAAATAAATATATATATATGAAAAAACTAAATAAAATGTATATAATAATATATATATAAAAAATGTATAAATATATATATATATATAATAAATATAATATAAATAAGTATATATATATATAAATAAATATATTAAATATATATATATAATAAAAATATGTAAAAATCTAAATAATATATGTAAATAAAATAAATAAATATATATATAATATATAATATAAAATATGTATATATATATGTATATATATACTATTATAAATATTTAAATTATAATTATATTATAATACGCAAAACAACCATTCAGTTAGAGTAGTGAAAATTCAAGCGCTTTCGTGACTACTCACATTGTAAAAGGAACGAATGAAAGAAATACATCAAAGGAAGGCAATAAAAGGGCTTAGAAACCACACCACAGTCAACCCCCACAACAAAGAAACACCTGACATTGGGAGTTGACTGAGAGATGTGTGTCTAAGCCCTTTTATTTACCTTCCTTTGAAGTATCACTTTCTAGTTCCTTAATGTGAGTAGCACGCAAGCGCTTGGAATTTCACTACTCTTCACATGGTTGTTTTACATATTTAAAATCACCTGGTTTACTGTGATCTTATGCATATAAATATATATATATATATATATATATATATATATAAATATATAATATATAAAATAAATAATATAATAAATATAAATATATATATATATATAATATAATATAATATATATATATATATATATATATAATATATATAATATAATATATACATAGTATATAATATATATATAAATATATAAATAATATAAATATAAATATATATTATTTATATAAATTATAAATATATATATATATATATATATAAAAATAATATAATATATATATATTAGATATTATAAATATATTAATTATCTATCTATATATAATATATATATATATATATATCTATATATATATATTATATAAAATAATATGCAATAAGAATCACAGTAAACAGGTGTTTTCAAAGATGCAAAACAACCACTGGTGAAAGAATAGAGGAAGTTCCAAGCGCTTTCGTGACTAACATTATCAAGGAACAATGATTGCTCCTTGACAATGTGAGTAGTCACGATAGCGCTTGGAACTTCTCTATTCTTTCACAGTGGTTGTTTTGCATATATATTATTAGTATTGTAACCACGTACAAGTGGTATTTAATTAATAACAACACTGTGACTAGCCGAGGATTCGAACTCGTGTTGTTTTGAGCTCGCCTCATGGTGAGCAAAAATTCATGACGCTCTAACCCGCGGACCATGAGGCGGGCTAAAACAACACAGGTTCGAATCCTCGGCTAGTCGCAGTATTGTTGTTGCTAAATATAATCTCAATACGTGTACTCGCCTAATTGTACTCACCTAATTGTGGTTGCAGGGGTCGAGACTCAGCTCTTGGCCCAGCCTCTTCACTGAGTGCTACTAGGTCATCTCTCTCCCTGCTCCATGAGCTTTATCATACCTCATCTTAAAGCTATGTATGTTTCCTGCCTCCACTACCTCACTTGCTAGACTACTCCACTTCCTGACTACTCTGTGACTGAAGAAATACTTCCTAACATCCTTTTGACTCGTCTGAGTCTTCAACTTCCAATTGTGACCCCTTGTTTCTGTGTCCCCTCTTTGGAACATCCTGTCTCTGTCCACCTTTTCCATCCCACGCAGTATTTTGCATATCGTTATCATGTCTCCCCTAACCCTCCCTGTCCTCAGTGCGTCAGTCCATTTTCCCTTAACCTTTCTTCACGGGACATTCCCCTTAGCTTCTGGTAAATAACTTATGTCGCAAACATTTGCACTTTCGCTAATTTCTTGACGTGCTTGATCAAGTTGTGTGTTTTCCATAAGGTGCAAGCATACTCCAGTTATGGGCTTGACTACACGGTGTACAGTGTCTAGAACGATTCCTTACTAAGTATCGGAACGCTGTTCTCAGTTTGCAGGAGCCCACATGCGCCAGCAGAGTACCTGGTTGATGTGCTTCCGGAGACGTGCTCAGTGTTATACTCACCCCAAGAACTTTCTCCTTGACGAGGTTTGCCTGTCTTTTGGCCACCTAGAGCTATACTCTGTCTTCGGTCTTCTGTGCCTTCCCGCGATCTTTATGACTTTGCATTTGGCGGGGTTACATTTGAGAAGCCAGTAGCTGGACCAGAATGTACCATCTGTCCAGGTCTCTTTGAAGTACTGCCTGATCCCATCAGATTTAATTCTCCTCATTAACTTCATTAATACCATCTCGAACAGGGACACTTAGAGTCTAACCCTTCCAATTATGTCCATTCACATATACGAAAAAAGCACTGTCCAAGGACCGACCCCTGTGGGACCCCGCTCGTCATAGGCGCCCACTGTGACAACCTATCACTGGTAAAACCTTGGTTAATAAATACCGACAAGTTGGCTCAGAAAGACACTTAACAAACACTATTACATATAGAAAACGTTTCGGTCCTGGGACCTTGATCACTTTTTACATAGGAGAGGTAGACAAGACATTATTTAAAGGCACAACCTTCGTGTTAAATTTACTAAGACTATTGTGGATTCTATAGTGCCATATACTAATATTCCGATAACCCAAATATATCTAGTAGTCAAAATTAAAACAGTTCAGCCGAATCAGTAAAATTGTTCATTTAACAAGAATTCATTTAAAACTAAGTCCTTTCTGAGCTTTTCTGTTATACGTTTAAAGATATATTTTTTTATTTATGTTAATATAAAAATTATAATTTTGTACCAAAAGATCGTTAGGAAACTTACCCAACTTTATTAAAACAAGCACAGTTTAATTTAGCCTAATTCAGCTAAATATATTTTAGATACGTTTACAATAATTTAATAAACAAACACAATGAATTTTTTTTCCTTAGGTTCATAATGATTTTTAGGAAATTACTGCATACACAAATTTTCACTTGCCTTATTCGGCAAGAAGAGCATTGCTATTTAAGCCAAAATCACAAATTTTCCCTATAGGTAAAACTCTTGCCTTATTCGGCAAAAATCGCAAGTTTTACCTATAGGGAAAATTTGTGATTTTTACTTAAATAGCAGCGCTCTTCTTGCCAGATAAAGCAAGCGAAAATTTGTGTATGCATTAATTTCGCAAAAAATCATTATGAACCTAAAGAAAAAAATGTATTTTATTTATTATTAAATTATTGAAAATTTGTATATTTAGTTGGGTTAGGCTAATTTAAGCTGCTCTTGTTATAATAAGGTTAGGTAAGTTTTCTAAGGTACTTTTCGTACAAAATTATTAACTTTTACATTAACATAAATGAATAAAATATATCTTTAAACGCATAAGAGAAATTTTAAAAAGGACTTAATTTTAAATGAACTCTTGCTAATTGACCAATTTTACCTATTCGGCACGACATATATTTTAAATGAACTCTTGCTAATTGACCAATTTTACCTATTCGGCACGACATATATATTTATACAATTACTTTTTTTATTAACACATTGGCCGATTCCCATCAAGGTAAGGCAATCCGAAAAAAGAAGGAAAACTTTCATTATCATTCACTCCATCACTGTCTTGCCAGAGGCGCGCCTACACATAAAAAACTCCAACATATCAACACCCCTCCTTCATTGGCAGGCACTGTCTTACCACTACCAGGACGGAGTCCCCGCTTGCCGTTACCCCCGAATCACTTAATTAAATGTTACTTTGCTCACGACTCGCAACATCACTTCAGCAACTCAAAGAACCAATGTGTCTCCACCTCTCCTGTTTAACACACGCACACGCAACGCACGCACGCACACACGACACCACATCACACACACACGAACACACACACACACCACACACCACACACACACACACACAGGACCACGGTGACAGTAAACAAGAGAGAGGGGGGTGGAAATTGCATTTTCTTGGACAGCAAGAATGCTTTTGACACAGTTTCCACACAAGAGATAAGTGCCAAAAAACTGGAGGATCAAGCAGAGATAACAGGGAAGGCACTACAATGGATCATCGAATACTTTATCAGGAAGCACAGCCAGCGAGTCTGGTACGTGCGAGGTGTCAGAGTGGGCACCTGTGACCGAGCGTGGGGTTCCCACAGGGGTCGTCCTAGGACCAGTGCTGTTTCTGTATTGGGAACGACAAGACGGAAGGAATGGGAGAAACTCCGAAGTTGTCCCCCTGTTTTTTGCAGATGAACGTGAAGTTGAATAAGAATACATTCGATCGAAGTACCAGGCAAACTTCAAAGGGATCAGGACAGGCTGCCAGACCTGGTCCAGCAATTAGCTCCTGGAGTTCAACCCCACCAAGGCAAAGTCATGAAATTGGGAATGGCAAAGAAGACCGCAGACGCAAGAAATACAGTCTAGGTGGCCAGAGACTACAAACCTCACTCAAGAAAAAGATCTTGGGGTGAGTATAACACCAGGCACATCTCCTGAAGCGCACATCAACCAATCCCGCTGCGCATATGGGCGCTTAGCAAAACCTCAGAACAGCATTCGACATCTCATAAGAATCGTTCCGGACCCTGTACACCGTGTACTTAGCCCCAATTTGGAGTAATGCCGCACCATCTGGAACTCACGACCTAGCCAAGCACGTAAAGAAACTAGAGAAAGTGCAAAGGTTTTGGCAACAAGACTAGTCCCTAGATCTAAGTAGCATATCCTACAGGAGAGGTTAAGGAAAACAACTTGACACTGGAGGGACAGGAAGATAGTGGGGACAATGATAACGACATACAAAATACTGAGAGGAAATTGACAAGGAGGACAAAGACAGGATGTTCCAGTAATGGGACACAGCAAAAACAAGGGGACACGGAAGTTGAAGACACAGATGATGAATCACGGATGTTAGGAAAGTACTTCTTCAGCCACAGATAGTCCAGAAGTGAATAGTATGTGGGAAGCGAGATATAGTGGAGCAGTATCCATACAGAGCTTTAAGCAGAGGAATGATAAAGCTCCACGTTATCAGGAAAGTGACCTAGTAGCGACCATGAAGCGGCGGGCCAGGACTTGGACTCGACCCCTGAGCAACCTCAACAGGTGAGTACACAACGCATACGCACGCTTGCTGGAAGTCCAAAGCTCCTTGCACAATGAACTTCCTTTTTCCCCCTCCAGTCTTTCCTAGGTCGCTCCTCCCCTACATTAACCTTCCACTACAGAAGTATCAATGCTCCCAAGATATTCTATTTTTCGGTTCCATCCTTTGAAAATATCCAAACAACCCAACAACCCTTCCTCAACCCTCTGATAATACTTTTAGTAACATCGCACCTCCTAATTCCCAAGCTACTGATTCCTGCATTATATTCACAATTCGCACAGAATATTGTCACACGACATGAAATCCTCCACTGCCTTGAGCCTCTCCTTGTTGCAATATTCATACCACCCATGCTTCACACTCGTATAAGAGCGTTGGTATACTAAAATATATGCCCCTCTTCGTTTCCGTGGATATGTGAGGGAAAAGTTCAACAGATAGGAGTAGAGAGCAGTATATGTAACGATAGTTTGATTGCCGGCTGCTAAGTTAAGGTAGGGTAGGAGTCTTGCTCACCGCTATCCCCCCCCCCCCCTTTTTTCCCCCACCCCGAAAGGTGACGTGTGGGGCTCCGGCCAAACAGTAATCACTCGACTCACAGCTCCCAGCACAACTGTAAGTACAAGCCTCTGCTCCTATTCTAGTGGACTTATTGGTTGAAAGCTTCACTTTTGAGCAATAATAAACTTAGTCCTATCAGCCTTGATCTCAATGATAGATTTTTGATAATCACCAAGTCCTTTTAGGTATTGTACTTATCATGGAGATGATTTCTTTAGGCATGGTATAACCTGTCTCCCTTCCAGCTTGGAATGACAGACGGGTCACCTGCCAACCAACGAGAAGTGTTGAAGGAGAAGGACTTTGCAAAACTCCGGAGACGTCACATGTTGGAACTTCTTACCTGATTAATTGTAGGCAACAGCAGACCATAACCCTAAATCATGGTAGTGAGTAAGAATCTGCTTTCCTGGCATTTAGGACTGACTAATCAGGCTATACTCCTGTGAAAACTAGCCGTGGGTTGTCACCAACACTGTGACCCCCCCCCCCCCCTTCCCAACATCATCAGCAACGGCTTACATTTTCTACAAGATGGTGTCCAACCTCCAACAACACACCATTGTATCTGTACATATTAGCGTTTAATTCAAACGTCATTTTTTTTCATTTCAATTTTCATTTTCTTTCAATAGATACACCTCATGTTCACTGTTTTTATTTTTGCATTAATAACATAATAAAGTGTTTATCTTTGTGAATTATTATTTCTTTTACTATTCATCAATTTTCCTGAGGAGGAGCCAGCCTTGGTAATACTGTCTGAAGTTGTTACAGAGCTGAGTAACCTTCACATGATACAAAAATAAATAACAAAAAGGCACAATACCGTGACTGGAACGATACACAAATAACCCGCACATAAAGAGAGAAGCTTACGACGACGTATCGGTCCGAATTGGACCCATTGACAAAGTCACACTAACAAGGTGGAGCAGACGGCAAAATATAGGCAGGAAGAGGTGAAGGTATAGTAGTATACAAATTGTATATAATACCGACAGGATGAAATGACACATGCACAACACCCTGCATCCCCACCGTAGACGTTTCGCCCTCCAGCCAGCCACTGTTGGCGAAACGTCCACAACAAAGACAACCAGACGCTGCAACATGTGTCCTTAATTTCAATCCGTAGTTTAGAAGAAAAAATTGGGTAGTAGTAGAGGGTAGTGGTAAGAATTGGAATAAGAAGACGAGCCAGTCAAATACTAAGGAAAAGTGAGCAACTGCAAGTAGAGCTAGAAACCCAATAGAGGGAGAGCAAGCGCCCGAGGTGAGAGAAAGGGGAAGTGGGTGAAAATAATAAAGAAGAAAGGAACAGAAACACGAGACAGGAGAGAGAAGACCACCCAGATGAGAAATAAGAGAGGAAAAAGGGGAAGAAAAAGAAGAAGAAGAGCAGAAATGAGGATTCATGTTAAGTCACGGGTGTTCTGAAGTTTGGAGCATTACAATGTAGTGGGAGAGACGGCATCTACAGAGACGAAGCCAGGGCTAAGGTTTCAAGACAAGGAAAGTTGTGTATAAGAGAGGATTCAACTAAACGGGCGACTGTTCGATTGGAAGAAGGGAAGACAGTTTTTTAGCAGAAGACAGTCAATAGGATGGCTATGAAATGGAAGTTTAGCCAAGACGGCCTACCCTTCCCATTTCATAGACTCTGCCCTCTCAACGTGCTAAACGCAATTTCTTCTCTCCCAAACTCTCTACTCATGGGAACTCTTCTATCCTCGCCTTCCCTACATTTCCGGTCTTTTCTAATCCTCAACAAGGCTTCCGTCCCATAAGACATCAAGCATACTTCCCCAGACTAACACTCTTTCGCACTAACTCGTTCATACCAATCCCCCTCTACAATGTTCTGTGTCTACTCTTTTCATGCTCCTGCCTGTCCGCTTCAATACTTTCCGGAGAAACTGGTCGATCTCTTTTCTGACAGACATAGGAGCACATAATAATTGTTAGGCTTCCGGACACTAACAATGCTCTAGGTTCTGGTCACGTCAGAATCATAGCCATCCTAATTGACTGTTAATCTGGCTAAAACTGTCTTTACCTACTTCCACTCGAACAGGTCGCCGTCTAGTTGAATCCTCTCCTAATAACACAACTTTCCCATGTATGAACCTTAGCCCTGGCTTCGTCTCTGTAGATGGCCTCCTCTCCCACTACATTGTAAAATTCTCCAAACTTCAGAAACACCCTGACTTTACCTGAATCCTCATTTCTTCTTCTTCTTCCTTCTTCCTTCTTCTTCTTCACTTCTTTTTTCTTCTTTTTTTCTTCTTCCTCTTTCCCTTTATCCTCGCTCCTTTTCTCCCTGGGTGGTCTTTCACTATCCCTGTCCTCGTGTTTCTGATTCCTTCATCATTTTATTTTATTTTATTTCACACTTTCCTCCATTCACGCACCTCGGTGCGCCTTGCTCTCCCTCTGGTGGGTTTTCTAGCTCATCTTGCAGTGCTCCCCGTCCTTTTGTATTTGACTGGCTCGTGAGGAAGGTGGGAAAACTTCTACCACTACCACTACTACTACCGTCTTCTTCTTCTACACAACTACTGATGAAATTTAAGACACATGTTCAGCGTCTGGTTGTCTTTGTTGTGGACGTTTCGCCATCCAGTGGCTGGCTGGATGGCGAAACGTCTACGGTGGGGATCCCGGTGTTGTGTAATGTGTCATTTCATCCTGTCGGTATTATATACAATTCTTGTACTACTACTACTACTACTCCCTCTCAAGGAGGTTCTTGATGTTGGTGAGGGGCCTCTTGATTAAGGGAATAGGATCTTGTGCTTCACATTCCCCGAATTAAGCCTGAATGCCTTCCACATCCCCCCCCAGGCGCTGCATAATCCTCTGGGTTTAGCGCTTCCCCTTAAATTATAATATAAAAATACAACTACTACTACCTCCACCTCTTCCTCCTATATATAGCCTCCTGCTCCACCTCTGGTTAGTGAGACCTTGTGATGGTCAGCAAGTCGGTACCGAACTCGTCGTAAGCTTCTCTCTTTTATGTGCGGGTTATTTGTGTATCTTCACAGGATACGTTCTTTGTTTTCACACTCCTCAGTGCTCCACTCACCATTATCCCTCATACATTCTGTTGATTCACCACATCTTTCATAGACCATCTACTGACAATCCGCTCCAAAATATCTGAATGCATTCACTTCATACTCCCTCCAATCTAATATCCAGTCTTTCATTTCCTTGAGAATCTCCCAAAAGCACGGTGTTAACAGCAAAAAGCAACAGTGACAACTCCCACTTTCGTGTTAATCATTTATCTTTTTAATCCATTCCTCCTTGCCCAACACCCGAGCATTCATCTTCTCCTGGACAACCACCATCCATAAATATAAAAACAATCATGGTGACACCACACATCCAATTCTAAGGCCTACTTTTACTGGGAAATAATCTCCCTCCTTTCCTACATATTCTAACCTGAGCCTCACTATCCTCGTAAAAACTCTTCACTAGTATTTCAGTAACCTGCTTCCGGTTACCAATTGGGGGCCACATTTAACATCTGCCACTCACTCTCTATGCACTTAATACGTACACCTTTTCCAAATCCATAATGCAACAACATCTTCTTTACCATATCTAAGTACTGTTCAGTCCATAAGATTTCGCTGTAAGCACTTCAGGTTACCACCCCTTAACCCTTCCAAGAATGCTCATTGTTCATCTCGATCCTGCTGCCCGCCTTATTCTTATTGGGGATTGTTATCATCTCCCATACACTTTAACCAGGTAGACTCAACAAGCTTATTTCCTCTCTAATTTTTACATTCTCTTTTATCCCCTTTTGCCTTTATACATATGAACTATATGTGCTCCTCTGCAATCCGCTAGCGCCTTGCTCGTCGTCTGTACATTTATTAAAACGCACATTAACCACTCCAAACTATATCCTCACCTGTTTTTAAAACATTGCTGCCTCTATCCACTATTTACCATATTCAGTGCTTTACTCCTTTCATTTAACCCACAGCCTCATGCACCTCTTCCTCACTCAACTGGCCCTTTTTTCACTCCTTACATGTTTACGTTCCTACCCAGTGCACGAATATCACAGCTTCCCTATCCATCTTCAACATTTAACAGTTCCTTAAAATATTCCCTCCATCTCTTACTTTTAACTGTCAAATCCAGTCGTTCCATATAGCCTTTCTCATGTTATTAATTCTCGCTCCATAAAACTTTTCGTAATTCTCAATAAATTTGTTGGTAGCATCTTGTCCACTCTTTCATCTGTCTCCATTTACATTCTCCACCACTCCTCTTAACCTCAGATTTTCTTCCCATATCCTCCTCCCTCTTGTTTCACTCACATGGTATAAATCTCTCATATTGCTAACGTATTCTCTATACTACTCTCTATTCTCATCATTTCCATCCACCAATCACTGTTCTTCCCTCCGCACATCACTTTCCTGTAACCACTCACCTCTGCTAAACACTTAAACACTACAATTTTTATTCTTTTAAATCACCCTATACCTCTTCAACCTTATTGCCTATACTCTCACTAGCCCATTTTTTTTTCCAATAGTTGTTTATATCTTGCTCTAACTGCCTCCTCTTTTAGTTTATAAACCTTCACCTCTCTCTTACTTGCTGATTTCATTTCCTGTAACTCGTCTGTCTTTTACTCTTTAGCTACCACTAAAAAATGATCAGATATATTTGTGGCCGTTCTATAATCATGCACAACCAAAGTCTTGTATCTACCGAATAGATAGTCTAACAAACTATTGTCATTACGCCCTATATCATATCTAAAATATCTTTCCTATTACAACCCTTTTACACTGCACAAAAGTTCAATCAAAGCCCCCCCCCCCATCATTTACACCCGGCACCCCACACTTACCTACCACACTCCCTCTAACCTTTTCTCCCACTAGCATTTGGGTCTCTTACCACAATTACTCTCTCACTTGGGTCAAAAGTTCCTGTACACTGACTTAACATCTCCCAAAATCTTTCTCTTTCTACACTCCTCTCTACTTAATATAACCTACGTATCGCATCGGACCCTTATTTTAATCCACAAAATCCTTGAATTTATGAATATGATGTGCCACAGAAGTTGAACTGAGGAGTTTTGCCTATTCGGTAATGCCGTTTTCTGTCAAATAGCCAGAGTGAAAAAGTTTTAATGCTATATCCCGGCTATTTTCAATCTGAGCATAGTGAAAAATACACATCATAGATTTACAGTGATATTAAATATAAACTGACCTGTGATATAAACAGCAAAAATTAGCAAAAAAAATTACATTAATTTAAGTGAGATTAGGTTATTGGTTATTTTTTCATTGACAATAAAATAAAATGTTTGAGTCTCTAAAAGAATTTTTTGGGAAGTATAGTTTTTTAATGGCGCTCGGCTTATTAGGTACAATCTAATATATATTAAATATATATATATATATATATTATATATATATATATATATATATATATATATATATATAAATATATATATATAAATAAATATTATAATATATAAATATATAGTATATATATAAAATATATATATAATATATAATATTATATAATATATAATGTATAAGTAATATATATATATGTATATAATATAATGTATGCATATATAAATATGTATGTATATATATTAAATGTATGTATATATAAATATGTATGTAAATATATATATATATGTAAGTATATATATATATATCTGTCTCATAAACACGCTAAGATAACAGGGATTATCTGCTAACTCCTACTTACCTTTGGTCACACTTCACGATACACCACATGATATATATATATAACATACATCTAGTTTTTCTCTTTTTTCAAAATACTCTTGTTCTTTTTTATTATTCTTCTATTGTCCATGGGAAGTGGAAAAAGAATCTTTCCTCCGTAAGCCATGCGGTCCGATGATAGGCGACTAAAATTCCGGAGAGAGCAATGGGCTAGTAACCCCTCTCCTGTATTACAATTACTAAAAAAGAGAAGAAGAAAAACTTTTATAATAACTGGGTTGCTAAATGTGGCGTGGATGTAGTGCGATGACAAGAAACAGATGAATGCTGATGTTATGAATGAAAAGAAGTTGATGTCCTGCCCTACGCGAAACAAAGCTGAAGGGGGTAGGAGAGTTTTCATGGGGGAAATAAATGGGGATTAAATCTGGAGTATCTGAGAGAGTTAGAGCAAAGGAAGGGGTAGCAGTAATGTTAAATGATCAGTTATATGGAAGGATAAAAGAGAAGTAGAATGTGTAAATTCAAGAAATAATGTGGATTAATAAAGGTTGGATGCGAGAATGGGTCTTAATAAGCGTGATGCACCTGGAGTAAAGAGAGTCATGCAGAGGAGTAGAGAGAGATTATTGGTGGAGATGTTTAAGTGAATGTTTAGACCTTTGAACCAAGTGAGAGAGTAATTGTGGTAGAGGGGACTTGAATGCAAAGTAGGAGAAACTTTAGAGAGGGTGAGGTAGGTAAGTTTGGGGTGCCAGGTGTAAATGATAATGGGAGCCCTTTGATTGAACTATGTATAGAAAGGGGTTTTAGTATTATGTAATACATAATTTAAGAAAAAAAGCAAAAATAAGTATACACGAAATGATGTAGGGCAAATGACAGTAGTTTGTTGATTATGTATTGGTAATATAAGACTGTTTGAGTAGACTTCAGGATGTACAAGTTTATAGAGGGCCACAGAAATATCAGGATCACTTTCTAGTTGTCAGCTATACTGGAGAGGTAACAGTAGATGGATACAAGGAGAATAGAAGCAATCAGGGAAGAATGTAGTTGAAGGTTATAAACTAAAAGAAGTGAGGCAGTTAGGTAAGATATAAACAGCTATTGGAGGATAGATGGGCTAATGAGAGCATATGGCAATGGGGTCGAAGAGGTATGGGAGGTTTAAAAAATGTAGTGTTAGAGTGTTCAGCAGAAGTTTGTGGTTACAGGAATGTGGGTGCAGGAGGAAAGGAGCGATTGTGGAATGATGATGTAAAGAGAGTAGTAAGGGAGTAAAAGTTAGCATATTAGAATTTTTACAAAGTAGAATTGATTGCAAGGAGGGAAGAGTATATGAGAAAAAAGAGAAGGTTAATAGAGTAGGCCCATCCCCATGTACATGTATTTTTCTTGCAGTCCCAAAAAATTTTTATGAAATTCCCCAAGGACTTTCTGATTCTCAAAGTGGATACGTATGTTCTGCCCACCCACGGGCGGAGGTGCCTCCTCAGAAATGTTGCCCACTTAACCTTTGGCTGCCATGAGCTTCAGTCCTCTGTTTATATCGCAGGATATCGCCTAAGAGTCTGTAAGGTGGTCCTTATGCCCCAACAGTGTCGAATTTGTTGGCGCTTTAGCCACCCAGCTAAATACTGCAGGTCTTTGGTGGAGTGCCCGTCTGTTATGCCACGGATCATGCCGATGTCATAATTGCAACGAAACTCGCCCTACTTTTTCCCGCTGATGTCAGGTCTGTCTTGAACATTAAAATGGTATAAAATACCGACAGGTTGTTAGGTAAGACACATATGCAACAGTTAGGTATCTTTATTATGAAACGTTTCGCCTACACAGTAGGCTTCTTCAGTCAAGTACAGAAAAGTTGATAGAAGCAGAAGATACTTGAAGACGATGTAATCAGTCCATCACCCTTAAAGTTTTGAAGTGGTCAGTCCCTCAGTCTGGAGAAGAGCATTGTTCCATAGTATGAAACAATGAAACAATGTTTCATACTATGTTGTATGCCATCCTCACAGCTCTTCCCCTTATTACATGTATGTCTCCTTCAGAGTTTGTGATTGTTTCGGATTTCTTCAGCACTTTACAAGCTATTAAACAATTTGCTTCCCCTCATCCATTAGTCCTTAGTTTTCAACTTTGGTTGCGACGTGTAGCTAGCAAAAATAAAGACGTTGTTTTCTGTTGGATACCTGGACATGTTGATGTGCGGGGCAATGAATGGGCAGAGGCTGCTGTGCGGTCAGCTGTACGTGATTTTCCCGTTTCCTATAGAAGCATCCTGTTCAGGGACTATTTTACTGTCATCTCTACTCGTCTTCCCAATTGTTGGCAACAACGGTGGTCAGATATGTACCATAACAAATTACATTCCATTAAACCACGTTTGTGGCTGTCTTCTTACCACCGTTGCCGTACTCAGGAGACTGCTCTCCCATCTCGGCATCGGCCATACTCGTCTTTCCCATGAGTATCTCATGGATCGACACCCTATTCCTCTCAGTGAGGTTTGTCAGATCCCTGTTTCTGTTCGCCACTTTCTTGTGGAGTCTCCGGTTTACCAGCGAGCTCGCAGTATTTACCTCCGCCGTCGTCGCCACTCTACCACTCGTAAGACTGCATAACAGGATTGTTTCCGATAAAGCAAAATGATACTGATATTTAGATGATCTATGCTTAATGCCCAAGAATATAGATTTAACCACTTCCTTGCTGACGGCCCTGACTTTGACTTATTCACTTTTTGATTGCTTGTCAGCAACTGCTTTACTACACAAACTCTGACGAATAGCCTTTAGCGTCCCTTCCAGTCCTTTTCTTCCCTCAACTCTGATTCCCTTTCCAACTAGCTGTTTAAAGACTTGGTACTATTTTCTGCCCCGCAGTGCTGCATGAACCTTGTCGGTTTAGCGCTTAATTTGATTGTAATAATTTTAATTTTAATATTAAGAACATTTCGTTTTTCACAAAAGTTCCAGTTGACCACTTAGCAATTTGTACATGGAATATTTGAAATAAGACTGCATAACAGAATTTTTCCCAATAAAGCAAAATGATACTGATATTTGTATGATGTTCTATGCTTCATGCCCAAGAATATAGATATAACCACTTCTTTCGTTAATGAAATTATAGCCGGTTCTAATTGCCTACTATACACGTCAGGCTTAATGAAAAGTAATTTGAAGGAATGGACTTATCCCCTGATTTAAATATAGGAATTACATTAGCCATCTTCCACATCTCAGGTACAACACCAGTTTAGATATACTCATTAAACACTTGTTAGTGGCAAAGTTTCCACTTGCACTCGTTAAGTACACTTGAAAACAGTTCATCGGGGCCTGGGGACTTACTCTGTTTCAGTGTATCTCCTTGTTTGATAACGTGTCCCTCGTGACAGTAATGTTACTTAATTTATGTTCGTGAGGATCTGAATAATTATTAATTGCTGAGATATCATTTCTTCTTGTGTAAAGGCTCATAAGAAATAACCATTAAAAAGACATCACATTTCTTCCTCATTATCAGTAAGCTGCCAAGCCCTAGTTCTCAGCGGTCCTATTTTTTCTTTGGCCTTTGTACTACACATTTGAAAAAACTCTTTTGGTTTAGTCTTTAGATTAATCAGGCTGGGAAAGTATGCTCTCCTGTCTTCACATCGGACACACTCGTCTTACTCACGGGTATCTCATGGAGAGGCGCCCTGTTCCACTCTGTGAGAATTGTCAGGTTCCAGTTTCGGTTCACCATATTCTATTGGACCGTCCAGTCTATCAACGAGCACGCATAATTTACCTCCGAAGTCGTCATCGCTCCAACGTTCTTACTTTATTTTCCCTCCTTGCTGACGGACCCACCTTTGAATCAGACTTCTTCACTGACTTTTTGACATCGACTGATTTACTCCCAAAACTTTGATGATCCTTCCTCTAGCACACCTCACAGCCTTTTCTAACTCTCTCTTTGTCCACTGCACCCTTGCTACTCTATAATCTTTCACTATCCCCTGCTCTGCTGCACTGTATGACCCTTGTAGGTTTAGCGCTTTTTATTATAATAATTTGAATTATCCTCGTCTTCAAGATGTTCCATGTTTAGGTAAGCCAGAATGGCAATGAAATAGTTTACAGAAAATCAGTTGAAAGAATTATTTTTCTAAACAGACACAGTTGAAACCAACACAGTTCAGTGAGATCTCACAAGTAGGCTGGAGAGTTTTTTGTTTCTATTGACATTTCTTAGACATTTCAAACCAAATTGTTTGAAATGTCTAAGAGTTTTACTAGCCGTTTAGTAAGAATCCCTGAGAATTTGTGGGGAGGGGGGCGCTGCTTATTCCAGATGAGATGGGTCTCACTGGAATTCCTGGCTTGTGCGTCTTCGACAGTTTTGCATTCCGGCGGTTATGTTGAAAATTGATGTTCATCATTCTGGCTGTTTAAAGCTTGCTAGGAATGGGGTGTCGATGTAAATCTGTTTCACACAGTTTAAGATGTGCAGAGTTTGGATGAGAAAAGTTTTCGTTAAAATGGCCACTTGTATTACTGCAAGAGGTTCGTAAGTGTCTTGGTTCTGTAGTCGCAGCGTTTAAAATAACTACGCCATCCTTGTCGGCAGTGGTTGTTCTCGTGTTAGTATCTTCTGTTATAGTGTTAAGGGCAGTGATGTACCAACGAGGTAGGACTGGAGAGCCGAGTGTGGAGAGATCTGCTGTAAGATCCTTGAACATATCCTGTCTGGAAATCGGAAGTAATTGGTGTCTAATTTTTAGAGGTGCATTGGAGATCTTGTGGTTTAGTTATGTATGTAGCTAACCTGAGGCTTAAGCTGAGAGCCTCAGTTTCTGTGCTTATTAGTGGGCGATATAGCAAGTTTTATGTAATTTTTGGCCTCCCTAAACTCTTCCACTGTTTTCTAGAAAGTTTCTAGTTATGCATCCCCCGGATGCGATCCAGTCTGCTAACACCAGGTGTAATTATATAAAAAAATTTACCGAGTGATCATACAGCCTCATGTTGTATGGTCACTCTCTCTCACTCTAAATGATCTTCTTTTTCCACCACCACTTCCTATCTCTAACATAAAAAGGCACAATACCGTGACTGGAACAATACACAAATAACCCGCACACAGAAGAGAGGAGCTGACGACGACGTTTCGGTCCGACTTGGACCATTTACAAAGTCACACTTTGTAATTGGTCCAAGTCGTACCGAAATGTCGTCGTAAGCTCCTCCTCCTGTGTGCGGTTATATGTTTTATCTTCACATCTCCTTTTTGCATCACTTTTTTTTCCTCCTTCCCTTCCGTATTCTCCCCTCTCCTTAACCTTAATTCTCTTTCATTATTTCCCATCCTTCCCTGTGTTCTTCAGCTTTCTTTCTTCATCTCGTCTTCCTCGCCTAACATTTCCCTCCATCTCCTCTTCAACTTACCCTTCACTTCTCCTTCCATCCTTTCCTTTTTTCCCCCCTTTCCCCTCCATTCACCTCCCCTTTCTTCTCCTTCCCTTCTTATCCTTCCCTCCATTGTTCCCTTCTCCTCTGTTTTCCTGACCTTTGTCCTCTTACAGTCCCTACTTTCTCCTCCCTCCTCTCTTATCCCCTTCCCTCTCCTCCTTTCTGCTTTGCTTGCCTTTTCTCTTTTTCCAAAGTTTTCCTTTTTCCCCCTTCAATCCTTCCCTTCCATCCCCCTCCATTCTCGTCTCCCTTCCAACCCTTTTTTTCTCTCTTCCGCCTCCCTCCATCTCTTCCTCCCCTTTCTCTACCTTTTTCCATTTTTCCCCCCTCTCTAGCCATTCCTTTCTCTCCCTTCCCCCCTTTTTTCTCTCATCTATAATTCCCTCCTTTTTCTCCTCTTAGCTTCCCTCTTTTTCCCCCTACTTTACCCTTTTCCCTTTCCCTATTTTTCCTACATACCTCCTTCCCATACATTCCCTCATTTTTTCCTCTCCTGCCCCCTACGGTCCTTCTTTCAAGTCCCTCCTCCCCTTTACTCTCATTCATCCTTGTTTTTTCCCAATCCTACTTCTGCTTCCTTTTTCCCCTCCATTTTCGGCCCTTCTTTCCTTTAACATCACCCTCTTGGTTTTTCCCTTTTGGGCACTTCTTTCGGATTGATTTTCTAGAGGAAAGGCGTTTTTTGCCTTGATAAAGTTATACCAAGAACCACACTTAGGGTTGACTTCCCACGCTGAGACTGAAGAACCCTCACCTCAGCACACAACTCCTCGCGCTCATTTTTCCGTCTAAAATTCCAGCGATTGAAAGGGGAATAAACGAAAGGACAGTTAAAGGGAAGAGGTTTTGGGGGAATAAAAAACGGGGAAAAAAAGGTTTTATGTTGTTGTATTAATTTAGTGTGTAGGGAGGGGAGGGGGTGTAGTGGGGGGTTGGGGGGTGTTTGGGGAGGGGTGGGGGTGTAGGGGAGGGTAACGGTGTATGTGGATTGGGGGGTGTATTGGGGGGGTCGGGTTTTTGGGGAGGGTAGGGGTGTAGTGGGGAGGGGGGTTTTGTGGGGGGGTAGCGGTTTTTAGGGGGGGGTAGCGGGTGTATGGGGGGGTACGGGTGGGTGGGTGTGGTGTGGTGTTTGGAGGGTACGGTTATATTGCCAGGGGTTGGATTTCATCTTTTTTCTGAGGGGTCAGAGCCCCGCTTCAGGGTTTCCTTTAGCCCCCACAAAATTTCCATTTTGACTGCTTTTTTTTTTTTTTTTATTTCCCTTATAAGACAAACCTTTTTCGAATCGAAATGCTTCCCCGACACCTCAGAACATTTACACCTTGACTCCATTATCCCATTGAACGGTCCACTTTTCAAGCGTCTGCCTGCTTTTCGAACCCTCAATTTTTTTTTTATCGAAAACATGTCTTTTTCTGGTTCTCATTCTTCCATGTTATAAATTAAAATTCATTTAGCCTTTTTCGTATATTTTTCCTTTTTTGCTCAGAGTATTCAGAACTTTCTCTTGACTTGCTCTAGTATCTGACATTTTTTTCTAAGGCTGGGCTCAGTGTGGTGTGTTTCCCTTTCCTTTACAGTTTTTCTGGCCTATTGTATTGCTCCCTCTACGCAGTTTTCTCGTCTCCACCTTTCCTCTTCTCCTTCATTAAATTTTTAAAAAACAAAAAAATGTTATTTTTTATTTAAATAAGAAAACCGAAAAAGGGTTTTTCATTTAAATTTGTTTTTTTAAAATATCAGAACTGTTGAAAGTAAGTCAAAAATACAAAACAAAAATAATCCATTTGGGAATTTTTACTATTTCGGGGTACCAGATCATAAAGTACAACCAAGTCTTCAGGTTCACTTGTTTTAGAGGGGGTCCCCCAAACAACACGCAAAATGGACTTCACAAAGTTTCTTGACCAAAATATTCAAACCCTTTACATTGTCGTGAACCAAATTAAGCGTGAAGGTTTTTGCAAGGAACATCTCCCAAAACCAGGTTATGAAGTCATCTTGACTGAAGTTGATACTGATGTTCTTTTGATAATGATATTCATGCTTCAAAGATGCCCAAACTAACAGGAAACATCCAGTCCTTTGAGTGGAAATATCGGGAACTGCGTCAGCGTAACCCAGATAACCCCACTTTTTTGCTGTTCGTAAAACTCCTAAACATTTTCCCCTGCTAAGCCATCCCATTTGTTGGAAACAATCTTATGGTAAAATCATGTCCTTTCAAGTGTTTATACTTTCCCTTTAGACCAGGTTTTTTTAAAATCCCCCATTTCAGAGGGAATTTTGGGTCTAAAGTTCTCGTAACAAAAAGAGGGGCTTTTGTTTTTTTTACCTTATTCACGTAACCGATCGCAACAAAAAAAAAAAAAAAATTACCCTACAACGGTCCCCTTAATGTCAAATTTCTTTAAAAAGTTCGATATCCCCTTTAAAATATCATTTCATTAAAATTTTTCCCAAAAAATGCATTTCTCCATGCCCACTGAACCTAACACATACATACACTGAAAACACTAACGTGTCATTTTCCATTAAAGGGTTGAAAAAACAGGAATCCCTATCCTTAACTTGATTTTTAATGCTTAAAATTTATCGATCCTTCCTTTGACTCTCGCCGGGATGAGATATCCAGAGCATTTTGCATTTTCCTCCTCAGGGCGGCGCTCCAAAACAATTTGATTTTTTGAAGGCATTCCGACTACACTTCTTAGCCTTTTCTTAAACGAAAGTAATTCGAAAGTGCTTCAAAAATTTTGAATCTATTAACGAATGCCCATGATTGGGGGCTTTCCGTTTAATAAATCCTTTGGTTTTTTCAGCAAATCCGGGGAGGTTGCCTACAGGGAG
>NC_069415.1:70118867-70198867 GCF_026875155.1 Cherax quadricarinatus
GGACAACAGGACTAAATAAAGGGGATGTAACATAGCCTGCTGAAAATTTCACAGCCAAGACCAGGCTCGCAGCAATGGTTTTCAAGTGGAAAAATCAGATTCAGGAAGGATATAGAAAGGACTGGTTTGGTATTCAGAGTTGTGGATGAGTGGAACCAACTCCCGAGTACAGTTATTGAGGGCAAAAACGTTGTGTAGATTTAAAGAAAAGAGGTTAGATGAATACATGAGTTGGAGTGGATGAGTGTGTGAGTGGACCTGACTAGCTTGTGCTGCTGGTCTGGTGCAGTGCTCCATCCTTGAGTGGAGATGCCCAGACTGGGTGGGTTCATTGGTGTAATCCGGGGAGGGGGGTCATTGATCTAATCTGGGGGGCACATGGAACCTGCTCCGCATGGTCATTAGGCCTGTTGCAAGTGTTCCTTCTTTTCTTATTTTCTTATGAAAATAAAAAATAGGCATTGTCGGCCGGGGTGACCGTCATTCATTAGTTTAAGATGTAGGATGTGGAAAAGGCAAGACATTTCAGGGAAGTAAAAGTGTAGTGAGTGCATGGGGTTTAGAAACTAAAGAGGGAATAGGCAGTAACAAGGGATGAAGAAGATCAGAGGGTGTAGGAGTGTAAGGGTATAGTTAAAGTACAGAGGGGTGTAGGAAATGAAGGGAGTGTGCTACAGCACATGAAAGTACGACCTCAAGTACTTACATGCATATTCTGTAAACGACTTAATGCAGAGTTGAGTTACATATGAAGAAATAGAGTAGACCAATATATTGGTAGTTAAACTAATATTCACATCACCGGAGTCATCTATGCGCTGTTGACAATAGTAATCATAGCAGTGAACATTATGTATTAAATGAAAGTGGAAAAAAAATTGAGAGAAATTCGATTATAGCAATTGATAAAACGCTGGTAAACAGGTGTGGTGTTTACGAACTGGACACTCGTTAAGGTCTGATTGGTCCGGAAGTTCCTAGAGAAGAATAACTTTCCAGGATATACCGCCCTCCCCTCTTAGACGTTAGAAGGTCGCAGCATCTGGTTAAGCAGACGCATTTTTTTGTTGGTCGACTTATCGCTAGATGTGTTCTGCCTAAACGTGCTTTCCAGTGGTTAAAGTTGAATTACACGATAGTAGTTTTGTTTTGGCGCATGCACGTCTCATACATTGTGAACAACCCATAACAGACATAAATGAGCTGCATCTGCCATGATACCCGCCATTGCACTCGGCACATGCCAAAGGAGATGTACGAGGCACAGACGATGTACAAGATGAACAACGTTTCAAGGGTGTAGGAGATACCCGGTGTAAGAAGATGCAGGGGAAAAAGGAGGAGCAGGGGTGGCAGTTAGTGCAGAGAGTTTTTTTAGTGCAGGAATGTAAGTGTTGCAGGAATGTAGGAATCGTAAGGATGTAGAAGTGAGGGATGTAGGAGATGCAGAGTGTAGGGGGGAATTGCAATGGGATACGAAGTGCTGAGATTTTTAAGGGGCAAGTCATGGGTGTTTTTCTGTATACAAAATATTCACTTTGTAGGCTCTCAAGAGAACATGATTTACATTAATCTTTTAATCGCTCTGGCTGCTAATCTCCCTGTGGCGATTACGTTAAGCTTATCTAGGAAGGCCCAGGCCTTCAGAGCAGGAACTTGTCTAACTCTCATTAATCCCAGATTAACCCTCTTACCCATAACCAACAAGCTCCTTTTGATATACCTGTTGCATCCCTTGAACAAACCGCAATTGCACATTGCTAGTCACGCATTATGCCGCACCTCCCCAAATAACAAAACAACAAACACTATATGTATATATATATATATATATATATATATAAATATATATATATATATATATATAATATATATATATATATATATATATATATATTATATATATAATATATATATAATTTGCACACTTTCTGAGGTTTTGTCATACTCTATGCTGCATCCTTTATGCTTGATCTCTCAGCTATGTAGAAGACTCGCACAACCAAATTCTTGAAGGTTTGGGGAGGTATAACTGTTTCCATGCCTTCATGTAGAGCAGGCATCAGCCACGTATGGAAACTGAATATCCTTGCCCAGTAACTTTGTTTCGCTATTGAACCAGAGGTTCTCAATGTTTTTCAGAGAATAGTTCAAAACTTTCCCGGACAATTTATGTTATGTCTTATCCAAAATGGATAAACAATAAATTTAAAACATCTCATTGTGGTTCAAAAGAGAAGCATATATAGCCGTATCAAAAGAGGGGGAATGGGCAGTTAGAAATCAATATATTTCAATTAAAGACAAATAAACAAAGGAATAACAAAAGCAAAAAGAGGATTATGAGTATAAAGTAGTCAAGGGATCGAAACTAAACCAAATGGGTTCTTTCAGTATACAGAAGTAAAATTAGGGACAAGAATATACTCTCTTAAAAGAAACTCAGGTCAGATCACTGACAGTGATAAGGAAATGTATGAAATTTTCAACACATATTTTCTCTCAGTTTTACTCAGGAAGATATCTATGGCGAAATTCCAAAAATAATAAATTATGTAAGAACAGGACGATAATTAAACTATGCACGATTAGGTAACTAGTGACATGATCCTCAGACAAACGGAGAAATTAAAACCTGACAACCCAGGCCATGATGAACTGTTTTAGAAGGGTTTTAAAGAAATGTAAAGGAGCATAGAAAACTTTTGCTAATCTTTTAAACATCTCACCATCAAATAAATAACATGAGACTGGAACAATACACAAAATAACCACACATAGGAGAAGAAGTTTACGACAACGTTTCCGGTCGACTTGTGAACCGACTTGGACGTGACTTCCCTCGTTCACTAAAAGTACCTAACCACTAAAGCCGTCGAGGTCTCTACAAGCGCAAAGTCAATAACCTTAATCTTCCTCTCTCGACCTCCTCGGAGATTTTGACATTATTGGAACTCTGTTTAATGTTTCAACTGTTGGGAATGGCGTCCCCGCATCAGTGCCGGTCCTAGCCAACTTATACATGGAACACCTAAGTCCGAACACTTCTCCACATCATTCCTTCAAGCGCACTTGGTTACGTTACATGGACGACGTCCTCGTAATAACTCCCAAATCGTTTTGATGTACGGAATCTTCAGGCAAGCTCAACGCAGTTGAACCGGCCGATCCAGTTTACACTAGAGAAGAGTCCAATGACAAGCTACCTTTCCTCGACGTCCTCATTCACAAAGTAGACAACCTAAGATTTCAAGTTTATCGAAACACTACCAATAAAATGATCTCACACACTTCTATTCCAGTCAAGATACAAGACCAAAAGAGGCATCATCATCGGTTTTTTCCTACAGAGCATACCGAATTGTAGTCCTGAGTTTCTATGACGAGAAAGTACATAAATTCACCAAACCATCACTGATTATCATTATCCTTCCTTTCATCAAAGACTGCAAGATAAGAGCTCTCAGATATTAATTCTCCACGCACCAACACCACTCCTAACAAAGTTATAATTCTTCCCAACACCAGGTTGCACTGAACGTTTTCTAAAGTACTTTCACAAGCTAACACCAGAGTCGCCATCCTCCAGCACTCAATAAAGATCTGACCAGGACAAATTCAAAGCACCACGAACCAGTCAATGCAGGGGGTTTACACTATACCGCTGTGGAGGCTGCGACAAGATTTATGTAAGGTGAAACAGCAAAAAACCTCGACAAACCCCCCTTAATGAACACATTTTTAACGTTCTTGTAGAACATAACTTGAACAACGCCTGTGTACAAAACCGAAATTCCACCTAGCATCTCATCTCACTCACGAATTCAGGTACGTTGCCCAATTAGTGATCCAAAGAAACTAATTTCCCCCAGACGGCAAGTGCCTCGAGTCAGCACATAATCGCTGTTTCGAATACAATTAAACAAAACAAAGGCAGCTTCACACCATCTCTGAAGTCTTAGAGCAAGAATCCTCCTGAAAACAGTAAACTCCTGGCCATCACATAGTCTCATCTCTGTTAATACTAACACAAAGCAATTACAGAGAGTCAACACCGCAACAGCTGCCTCTATCCAGTCCTATATTTGTCTAAACCTATTTTTAAGTTATCCCGCTCTCTAAAAGTAATAGCTTTTATATCCTTTTACTCATGTAACGAGTTAATTTGCTCTACCTTATGTATTACTATTACTACTTAACAACTTATGTCACTACTAAACCACTACTACCTCTAAGTATTGCACTCACTGAGCATAATACCCTCTGTGTCCATGTAACGGCTGACAAAGCTCTGGAGAGCGAAACGTTGCCACAATAAAATGTCACATAAGTTGCACTTAGTGTCGCTTTACTTTACATTTACAAAAGTCACACAGTGACTTTGGAGGGGTAGCAGACGAGGGCAAAGTCACTGGTAGGTGGCATTCCCCAGTGGAAGTAGGTTATTCCCCAAGGGAAACATGGGTTGGTTTTAGTGGTAGAAGTAGTAGTAGCCATGAATTTGTATTGGTAAAGTCTCTTGACCGCGAAATGACTACATAAAGATATCCAGACGTTGTAACATGGTGCTAACTCTCTTACACATGAGAGACAGGCTCCATCTTTGGCGAGGAAACTTAATGCACACGGAAGAGGATGAGAATTTTTTTCCCCTAGACAGAGGCATGGATGACAATAGGCAACAGAGAGTTAGCATAAATGGAGACAGAAATCAGAGTGGGGACCGTCCCTACAAGCGGTGTTTCTACTACAGGGGTACAACGTGTTGGACCCTTTTTTGTTCACCAGTTTTACTAGGAACAAATATAAATGAGCGACATAAGCAAAATATCTTGTCTCTGACGACGCCAAATTAGACGTCCAATTATTCCAATAAGGATATTTAGGGTACTCCAGGAAGACTTGAATAGACTAAATTGCATTTGGTCAGGGGGAAGGGGAAGATGCATTTTTAATTTTGGGACAAATTTTTCCAAAGGGGTTTAAAAAATTTTTTAAGCCCGGGGGAAATTTTAAACCCTTTTCCCCCTTTAATTAAAAAGGGAATTTTAATGTAAATTTTTTTTTTATTAGGGGATTGCAAAAAAGGTTTTTTAGGGGGGGGGTTTCCAGGTTACCCCAGAAATTTGGGAACCCAAGGGGAACAAAAAGTGAAAAAAGGGGTTTCGAAATTTTAAAGTTAAAAACGGGAATCCGGGGGCTTCTTTTTCAAGAAGCATAAATAATAAAAAAATTCCTTCCAGGTTTTTCTTTTTCTTTTATTTTTCCTTTGGGGTTTGGGGCCTTTTTTTTGGGGATTTATACTCCGGGAAAAAAACCCTTTTTCTTTTTTAAAAAACCGTTGGGGGAAAAAAGGGGGGTTGGGGTTTGGTTTACTCGAACTTTTGGGACTACAAACAATAAAATTTTTTAAATTTCTTCTAAATTTTTGGTAAAACCTTTTTACCGGGCCGGGATCAATCAGGGGTTTACTTAAAAGTTTTCCGGGGGACTTTTTTTTCAAAAGGGGGCTGGCGTTTCTTACAAAAAAATCAAAAACAAGGAAAAAAAAACCAAAAAAAACTTTTACCGGTTTCAAACCCAAAAACCGGGCGGGGCCCTGTAGGGGCCTTTCCCCCAAAGGGACAAAAAAAAAACCGGGGAAACCCCATTTTAGGGGGCCTACCCACTTGGGCATAGAAGGGAGTGACCCCAACGGGGGGGATTTCCCGGGGCCCCCTTGGGCCCACCGGGCGCTTCTGGGAAACCATCAGCCCAAAGGCCCACCTAAAAAACACTCGGGTTTGATTCTTTTTTTCCCCGAATTTAAAAAAACCTGCTTTTTTTAAAATAAAAAAAAAGGCCAGGGGATTTTCCTTTGATTTTCACGGGGGCCCTTTTTTTCCCAAACGTTCCTTAAAGGGCCACTCAAACCCAATTTTTGAGGAAAAAAGGGGGTTTCATTTAAAAAAAAACCAGGGAAACCCTTTTTTAACCTTTTCTAGTTTTTTCTGTGAAAGTGGGATTTTTTGGTTTTAAAATTTTAAACCCTTTTTTCCAAAGTTTTTCAGGACAAACTTGTTACAAAACAGGGGCTTTGGGAGGGGCAATAAAAGGGCGGCCCCGTCATTTTTGGCTTTTGCTTCCCAAACCTTTTTAGGGAAAAAAAAACCTTTTAGAGACGTTTTTGGGGCCCCCTTTTCTTTTCCCAAAAACCTTTTCCTTTGGCTAAGTTTTGGGTTTGAGGTTAGATTGGTTTTTCTTTTCGGGACGTTTTCCCAATTTTCCGGGGGCCCTTTTTCCAAAAAAAATTTTTTAAATTTGCAGCAAAAAACCATAAAAAAAATTTTTTAAAACCTTGAACTCAAAAAAACGTTTGGCCCAAATTTTCTTCCTCGCTTTCTTCCGGGTCCCAAAATTTTTCCCGCAGGGGGCCCAAAAAATTTTCTTTAAAAAAGTTTTTATAAAAAACCTTTCCCCCACGGGGAGGGAATTTTTTCCCCACTTTTTTTTTAACACAAAAAAAAAACCCCCAAAAAAAGAAAGGGTCCTTTCTTTTGGGCTTTTAAAGAGCTTTTCCCGGGGGGGGCCATCTCCAGCCCTTTTTGTTTTTTTCTTGAAAAAAATTTTTTTTGGGCATAGCAAATTTTTTAAACCGCCCTTAAATTTTCCCATTTTCCCCTTCACCCGGGGGGATTGCGGGGATAAGGGGCCAAACTACCCAGGGGAAAAGCCCCCTAAAGAAATTTTTTCTAGGCCCCCTTTTGTGGTGTTTTGTTGCCCCCCGAATACTCGGGGGCCCAACTTTATGATTTAAAAATTTAAAAGGGTTTTCCCCCATAAAAACACCTTCTTATAAAAAGGAACCTTCATTTACAAAAAGAAAACCCCCAACACCTCAAAAACCTTTCAAACCAGGGGGTTTAAACACTACCCCTTTGTGGATTCTTTTTTTCCCAAGAAAATATTTTAGGCGGGACGGGCAGAGATTTTTGCTGTCCGCCTAAAAATGGCATTCGAAATCCCTTTTCTAACAGAGACGAGGGAAAGGTACGCCTGTGCCCCTTTCCCAAAAGAGACTCCAGGGGGGCCATTTGTTTTAAAAAAGGGAAAAATGTTCTTTTTTGGGGTTTTTTTCTTTTCAGGGGAAGAGCCCCCTTTTAGTAAAAAAACCCAGGTAAAGGGAATTTTTTTCCCCCCCACTAAAGGTTTTTTTTTAACTCTTTTAAAAAAATTTCCCACATATAAAAAAATTTTTTAAGGGAAAAAAAAGTTTTTCTTTTTTAATGCTTTTTTTTTGGTTTTTTTTTCCATTTAAAATTTTATTTAAGCTTTTTAAAGTCATTTTAGAAAATTTAAATAATTTTTTAAAATTTAGGTATCCCTTTTTCTTTTTTTAAATTTTCATAATTTTCCCAAAAAATTCATTTTTATTTTCAAAATTTAAAAAAATCGAGATCAATGAAAACCACTGGGTTAGGGGTTTGTTTTTTACCACCTCCCAAATTTTTTTTTATTTTAACCCCCCCACACCCTAAAAACTTTTTTTTAGGGGGGGCCCACCACAAAGGATTTTAAAAATAGTTGGAGATCACGGACGTGGTGTTTTGTTTTAAATTTAAAATTGGGTGAGGGGACGGGGGGGACGAAAAAACCCTTTTTAAAAAATTTTTTTCCGGGGGACTAAAAAGAAATTTCCAAAAGAAAAAACCTTTGGGTTTTAAAAACCCAAAAAATCCGGGTTTCCCCAAAAGGGGTTCTGAGACTTGAAAACAAGAGAAAAAAAAAGGGGAACCCTTCCTTTGGCTTGGTGTTTTTCCTCTACCGGGGGGAAAATTTTAAAACTGTAAAAAGGAAAAATCCCCTATTTGGGGAAAAATTCCCCTTTTCGGAATAAATTTGGGGTTTTTTGGGGGCATAAAAACGCCAAAAAAACTTTTAAAAACAAAAAAAAACACCCTTTTTTAACAAAAAAAAATAAATTTTAAATTAAGGGGCCAGAAAAAATTATTTTTAAAACGGAAGGAGTCTTTTTTTTTGGGCAAAAATAAAATACCATTTTTTTAAAATTTTACAAAAGTAAAAAAAAGCCGAAATTTTTTTTTTTTATTTTTTTTATTTAAAACTCGGGTTTACAAAAAAAATTTTTGGGAAACCTTAATAAATTTTGAAACCCAATTTTTACGGGGCCAGTAAACCCAATAAAAAAAACTGGGGAACACAAGTAGGGAAAAACCCCCAACATTTTTTAATGGACAGAAACTGGTGCTGCCCCCCCTAAAAAATCAAAAAAAACCTTTCTTGTTATTTAAGGGTGTTTTTCATTAAAAAAAGGGGTGGTCTTTTAACCTTTCATTACTTTAAATTTTTAATATATATTTATATATATATTATATATATAAAATATTTTTTTTTATTTTATATTTTATAATATTTTTTATATTTTTTTTTAATTTTTAAAAACATTATCCCATTTTTAAACCCCCACATACATTAAAAAAAAAACCCCCCCCAGTAAAGGTTCCACTCCCCCCCCCATAAAAAAAAGTGTTTATTTTTCCCCTTTGATCCCCACAGGGGACAAAACTTTTAAAAAAATTTTTTTTTTTTTAAAACATTTGAAAAAAAGAAATTTAAAAACTTAAAATTGACAATTATATAAAAAAAACCCAAAATTTTCCAAAACCCAAACCCTTAAAAGGCCCCTTGCCCCACTTTTTTCCCAAGGGAAAATGTCGGAAAAACCTAAATGGCTCACATTCCCCTTTGGGGAAACCCAAATCCAAAACCCAAACCCTCATATTTCCCCTATGGAAAATTAATAAATTTTGGGTTGCACGGGGGGGTTGGGTTTAAAATTTCATTTTTACCGTAAACCAACCCCCCCCCCCCCCCCCCCCCCCCCAACATCCCTTAGAAAAACTGTTTTTCTCCCTTTTCCCCCCTTTTCTTTTAAACACCAAAAAAAAGTCCTGATGAAATTAAAACCCTTTTTATTTTTTCACCCAAAAAAACCCCCGGGTTTCCCAAACTTTTAAAAACCTTTCCCCAAAAAAAAAATTTTAATTTTTTACCCCATTTTTTCCCCCCTTCGGGGACGGGATTTTTCCCAAGGGGCGGAGTTTTAATTTTTTATACTTTAACTTTCCAAAACAGGGGGGGAAATTGGGGACAAATTTAAAATTTTCTAAATTTAGGGGGACTTTGGGGTATCACATGCCCTTTTCCCTTATTGCAGGGGATTATTTTAAACCCCCTTCCCCCCCCCTCCCCCCCCAAATGAAAAAAAAAGGGGCCCCATTTTTAAACCGGGCCCTATAAACAAAATTTAAAAAAACTCTTCATTTGGGAACCCCTTTTTTAATAAAAATGTGAAAAAAAAAAACATCTGTAAAAATTAAAAAAAACCCCCCCCAAAAACCCCCCCGGGGGGCAAGATCTTACTTTTATTTAAAAATAAAAAAAAAGGTCCCTATTTTAAAAACAGGTTTGAAAATTTTATTTTTTATGCCCAATTTTAAATTTTTGTTTCTATTTTGGGTTTTGGCCAATGTATAATTACGGGTTTTTAAAAATATGCTTATATACAAACATGCTTATGACATCCTTAAAAAAACATGAAGGAATCCTTAGTTTAAATTTTAATCATCGGTGTTCAAAAATTTAACCCCAAAGACATTACTTTGAAAATACCTCAACATTTTTTCCCTCCCCAAAATTCCACCCCCAACCCCAACCAAAATTCTTTCCTCTCCCAAACCCCCCCCTCCAGGGAAGGCCACCCCTTTTCATGCCCTGCCCGCTTATAAAGACCATAAATCCCCAAAAGAAATTTCCCTGTAGCCCTCCGAGAAACCCCCTTCTCCCACCTCCTCCCAATATATTTCCCTGTTGCGACACTTTGTTTAAAAAGGATGCTTTTGGGGCCATCCTACGTTCCTCCGCCCCTTTGTCTCTCATTCCCATGATATATACAAAAAATCAACCTTTAAAATTTAACCCAAACTGCCCTTTGAATTTTTTACCCCAACCCCCCCTAATCTAAACTAAGCGCTCTCAAAACCGGGCAACCCTTTTCCCCCCCCCTACCGGATTACTTTCCCTAACCATTTTCCCCCACAATTTCCCCGGCTTTCACAAAAATTAAAAATACATGAAAAACTATTCATCTAAACCCCCAAACCTGACACCCCCCCACCCTCCCCCTTTTTGCCTATTTCGTAAAAAACAAACCCCCGACGGCAAAATTTTCCCTGAAAAAAAACCTATACATTAAACCCCCCCTTTACGCGTGGCCCGGGTGCGTAACCCTTTTTTACGGGCCCCCAAAAGTTTTTCCCCCTGCGTACATGGGTACACTCCCTTTCCCTTGCCACTACCCCCCTAGGCCATTTTTATCTCCTTGGACCCCAACCCCCATGTTTTCGGCTCTTGACCATCATCAATAGACGCAAACCCCCTTTTCCCCTCTCTTTAAATCCTTTTCCCTTTCCCCCATTCCGAAGAACTCCCTGCAGCATCCCCAAAAACCCCCACTCCCCTTTCCCCCCCAGCCCTTTGCAACCCTTTTTTCAAATTTTTAACCCCACTTCAACCTTCTTTTCCCAAAAAATTAACCCCCGCTCTCCAAGGCCCCCACCGGAAGTGTTTTCCCCCCTCTTTTCAAACCTTCGCATCCCGAAAACCCCCGATTTTAAAAAGGAAAACTCTGTCAAACAAACTCCCGGAAAATTTCCCCCCCCCAAAAGGGGGACCAAAACTGCCACGCCTT
This sequence comes from Cherax quadricarinatus, assembly GCF_026875155.1. Lineage (NCBI taxonomy): Eukaryota > Metazoa > Arthropoda > Malacostraca > Decapoda > Parastacidae > Cherax > Cherax quadricarinatus. The sequence goes on from NC_069415.1 coordinate 70,129,618, forward strand.
TTTTTACTGTACAAAAGCCCATTTACCACCAATTTTACCCTTGGTGTAGCAAAAAGATGTGGGCGGGGCCTCAAAACCTGCAATCTTTCCCCCAAAACCTATTACCAAACCCCTTTTAAATTTTTTTCCCCTCGCCATTGACATTTCCCAAAACACCCAAATAAAATTTTCACCCGGTCCGCCTCCCAATTTTACCCCCCACCCCCGCCCCCCTGCCCCTTTTCCCTTCTCCCAATTCTGGAGCGGTTTGGGGCCCTTTACTGGGCCTTTCCGGGGGGGGGTTCCCAAAAAGGATTTTAGGCCCTTTCCCCCCTTCCCCAACCCCATAGGGGTTGGGGGGCATCAAGTAAACCAGGTACTGGGGAAATCCCCCCTCGTTTGTCCTCCCCTTTCCCCCTCCCGTAGGGACCTTTTTCCCCTGCCCTATAAAAGGATTCTGTTTAAAAAAGAAATAATATTTGTGGCAAGGGGAACCTTTTCCTTTAAATCCCCTGCCCCCTTTTCCATGCAACCCCACCCTCCCATTTATCTGTTTTTCACATCCCCCCGCCCCGAAAATAAGTACGTGCCCCAAAAACCCAAAGTCCTCCCGAAAACCCCTTTCCCCTCCATGATTCTCCAAAAGAGCCTCCCCTCGGCACTGTCAATGCCATTCTTTCCCAAACCCCGCCAAAACCCCCCGGCCCCCTCTTGTGGACCCTCAAAACTTCTAAAAAACCCATGCCCCCCCTTTCATTGATCTCCCCGGAATCCCTTTTGGGCCCCCCCCCACCCATTACCTTTTTCCCAAAGGGCCTTTTTTATACGATTACCCCCAAATTTTTTCCAAAAATTTGGTTTGTCTGCACAAAATGGTGATATTTATCCGGTTTAAATTTTTCATGTGCACTGACTTTCACCCCTTTTGGGACCAAAAACTCTAGTGCTGTCGCCCGCAAAAGGGCCCAACGCCCCCCCTCTCTTTTTGATATTAAATATTTTCACCAAAAAATTTTTTTAATTTCTCCCCCCAAAGGCCCCCCCGTAAGTAAAACTCCGCAGGCAGCCCATTTTTTCCCCTCGGTGCCTTACCCCCGCTCATATCATTAAAGCCGGGCCACACCTCTTCCCAAAAATAGGCCCCTGTTTAAAATGTTCCCTGTTTGTCCCTGTCCAGCACACTCTGCACCCCTCCCCCCCGTCTTCTTTTAAAAACCCCCCCTCCCCAAAACCCCCACTCCTCTTTTGGGCAAATAAAACCCAAGGAATTTTAACAATTAAAACCCCCCCCAAACCCCCCCCGCGGGCACCAAAATTTTTTTGTCCCCTTCCCCCCATACCCCTTTATCCTCAAGAAAATCTCAAAACCCCCCATTTCCTTTTTCAATGCGCCGGCGCCCCTGCCCTCGCAGGCACACCCGATGGTCTATCACCCCACATGGACCTCCTTCCCAAACCCCCTTTTAAAAAAACCCTTTCCGATTTAAAAACCCCTATTTTGACTTCCAAATTTGGGCGGTTTCCCTTTACTTTCCCTTTTATGTCAGCCACAGGGGCCCCCCATCCCCCCCCCTTCCTCTTCTGATACTCCCCTTTAAATGCCCCCCAAGATACCTAATAAGGCCCCTTTAAACCAACTGATTCTGTGCCTTCCCCGTCGGACAAAAGAATCTCGAATCCTCTTCTTCGCCGTCACAAAACCCACCTTCTCAAAACTTTCCCCCGACCCTTTTAAACCCTTCCCATAAGCCTTTCCACCATTGTGCAAAAAGGGGGCCCTTCCCCTCAAAATCTTGAGCAAACCCCAAAATTCAATTTCCAAAAAATCTTTATACCTGTTCGGCCCAAAACCCCCCCATCCCAAAAACCACCAAAAACCTTTTATGATCAGAAAAAAAAGACATCCAAAAACCCCTTTCACCCGCAACCCCAGCTTTTTCCCTTTTCAGTAATCCCGGGCGGCCCCTGCAGCATTCCCTGCCTCACAAGGTGTTTCTGCACCTCCCATGCCCCCCTCCCCCTAAAACCACCCCAACCCCCCCCCGGTTAAAAAGGTCCCTCAGAAGCCAAAAACAAAAATCCTGCTCCCCCCGGGGTTTCCCCATTTCCCTTTCGGGTATAAGCAATTTTCCGTCCCCTCCCACCACAGTAATGCTGGAAGGACCTTTTGTGATTTCACCAACACTTTCCCTTAAAAAAATCATTTTTTCACTCGACTGTCCCCCTCCGCGGCCATAAAAAAAAAACACACAAAAGACACTTATTTTTCCCCCTGTCCCTTTCCCCTTTTTTTATAACCCCCCCTCACCCCCCCCTCACAATGATGTACAGTAAAAAGGCAGCCTCCCTCACCAAAAAAAGGGAAATCCTCCTTTCCCTTTTTTTGAGTGTGCCCGTATATACAAATATACCCCTCAATCATCAAAAAATACCAAAAACCCCCCTTTTTGGTTGTTTCTCTTGCCAAAAAATACATCTACACCATACCCCAATGGGGCCCTCCATGAAAACCAAATTTACCTTTCCCAAAAATTTTTCGACCATTAACATTTTAGAGAGACTCTTGAATTTGTCCCTGGGGGGTTTGCCTTTTTCGTATTGCACCACCCTTTTTTCCCCCCTTCCCCCTTTATAGCCCTTGATCTTCAATCACCATTCTGTGATTGCTTTCACATGCCCCTTGCCCCCGGAAACCCCCGGTCCATGCTCAACCCCTTCAGCCCAAACCTTTTTGCCCGAAGCTGTTTCCGGGGGAGTGAGCAAAATCCACATGTCCACGTCCCAGGGGACTTTCCGCTCTTTTCCGTGACAAATCGAGCCCTTTTCCCCCCTCCACCTGGAAGCCTTCCCGTTTTAATTCCGCCACCACCCCTGCCAATTTTTCAACCCAGCCCCAAAAATGGGGGCTCTTTACCTGCCCCCCCCCCCTCTCACCACCTGGAACCCCAGCAGCCTCCCCGGGCACCCCAAGCCCCTTAAAATGTGACCCCCTCCTGGGGTCCCTAAAAGGTCGTGGGGGGACTGAATCAATTTTTAGCTCCACGGCCCCCTGTCCTCACCCAGGGAAAACCCCCATTTTTTTGGTCTCCGGTTTCCTGCCCGGCCGTGCATTTTCTCTCTCGGAAGAGTTACCCACTCTTCCTCCCTAAGGCCTCTCGGGCCCCCACACTCCCAAACCTTGTTCAAGGAAAAACCCATCAGGCGTGCCAAATTTAAAAAGTCTTTAAAGGGCCTTGATGCCCCCCTTATGCTGTCCTTCGCCTGTGTACCTTTGTTTTTCACACTGCGCCGCAATGTGATTAGGCCCCCGCATAATCGGGCAGGTTCGTTTTTTGCCCTGCGTAAGTACCCCTTCTTGAGTCCCGGTCTTCTAGGGAAAAAATAGGAAAGGAATAGGATGCCCCAATGTCATTTTTTAAAGGGTAAAATTCTTTTTGGCATCCCAGAATACGATCCCCCTTTCCCTTTCCCCCAAATTTTTTTCCATATTTAAAAAGTTTCCCAAAAATTCTCCCAAAACAGCACGTTTGGTCTGCCCCATTAGGCCCCAAAAGGGTTTCTTTTTTTTATCTTCACCCATGTATAAAGGGGGAAACCATCATGTAGCCTTAACCCCTTTTACTGCAGGTTCACTGGTAAAAAAGATCTTGGAAAACCCGGGGGATATGTCCTCTATTTCCCCTTGCATTTTTAAATTTCACAAAAATTCTAATGCCCCGTTCAAAGGGTAAAACCCCTAAAGCTTTTTCGTTGGCAAAAGCCGTATGTTTCCCCTGATGATGGCAGGTAAAAAAACTTGAGTGGGGTGGGCATGCACAGCCCCCCGCCCATTCTATGGGCCGGGCGTGTTTTACCCTTCTTTCCTGCCGGCTGCGCCCCTTTTGAGGAAAAAACCCAATTTTTCACCGGCTGACAGCAGGGGGGCAGGGTCAGCCCCCGTCCCTGTCCCAAAGGTTTTAGCGACGAATGAAAAAAAACCCTAATTTCACACTAATCAATTGCCCTTCTTAAATTATGCACCCAAAGGGCGAACATGGAATGAGGGACCCAAATCGTTCCCCACCCAACCAGGGCCCCAGACGCCGACGGGTTTCCAAAAAGCCTCATATTTGCCGTACCGACACTATAGAGGGGTAAAAATGGAAACTACAAAAATTCCAAAAAAATTAGCATAAATGGGTACTTAAGCCCGCACCAACCCCAACAACAAAGGGGTCACCAAAGATTTCATCGTCTTCCCGGGCCTCATCCCCAAAATGAATTTTTAGGTTTTTCCCTGGGTCCCCTCTCAAAAAACAATCTCCGCCCCATATTTTTAATGTCTTTCTAACTTGTATGTTTTGAAATGTCAAGGTCCCAGGACCGAAACGTTTTCTAATAAATTTTTTTCAGGTTTTTTTGCTTTCGTGTCTTTTAAACCATCAGAAAAAATTCCTATGAGGAAAAGGGTGGGGCCTGGGAAACTGCACTGTTTAGAAAGGCTTAGAAAATTTGGGGGGATTTTGGGGCTGAGGTGTATAAATGGAAAACAGGAAGAAATGATGGGGTTTTAAATTTGCGTGCTAAAAAATAAATTTCCCAAGGGCAGAACTTTGCAACAACGGTACCCAAATTGGGTTAATTCAGATTCAGGAAAGGGTATAGGAAACCCTAGGGTTTTGGGAATGATTTGCGGGTTGGGTGGAACAAAAACCGAGTACAGGGTTTTGAGGCTAAAACGTTGTGTAGTTTTTTTAAAAAAAGGGTTTGAAAAAACACAGGGGCTGGGTGTGGGTGGGGTTTTGAAATTTGGGGCCTTGGGCTAGCTTTGCTTGTTGGGCTGATGCCGTGCTCCCTTTTTTTTGTGGATGTGACGTGGAAAATGACTAGGTTTTCGTGAGTGGCATAAACCGGTAGGTAAATTGAAACCCTGTCTCGAATCTGCCAGTAGACCCTGCTGCCCGTGTTTTTATGTTTTATACTTTATCATGCAGCCCAACCCGGGCGGTAAATTTAAATTTAAAAACCTTACAAATTTTTAAAAATTGGCCCCAAACTATACGATTATATGTACAAGATAATCGTCATAAAAAGTATATCAATTTTTTCTCCAAAAGAAATTGAAAGGGGATTATCTCCCTTTGTTTTTTAAACAAAAGTATTTTAAAATTTGATTGGTACCACAAAGACACCTTTGATATTAAACTCTCTTTTTTTTTTTAATTTTTTGATTTAGCCGTTGTAATCTCAAGCGCTATGAAATTTTTCTTTTTTTTTAAAGGATAATGGACTTAAATATTCTCTGACAAACTGTTAAAAAACCAGAAAAAAAGCTAGATGTTAGGGGGGAAATTTAAATAATTTGATGCTATATGGAGATGTCTTACTTTATGGATGTGCATTTTGTAACATATCTGAAACGTGTTTTTTTTTTTACTGATTTTCTTTGAGCTTAAATGACAGTTTGTCGTCTTGTTACGCTTCTCAATAATATTTTTTTCACTGACCCCCCTCCTTTTTATTAACAAAAAACTTTTTTTGCTCATTTCAAAGTTGGTCATTTGAAGGGGAGAAATTCAGATCTGGAAACTATAGAGAACTTACAAGCTGTAAAAAGTCATTAACAGTAAATTCGGGGAACGCTTTACCCCTTTAAATTTGGGGGAAGTAAATCCAAATTTACTCATAGAAATTTTGGAGCCCCCTTTCCCATATTTACACTTGAATCACTACAAAAAAGTCTCCGCGACGGTGAAAAAGATAATAAAAAAGAAAGGGAGACTTTTTTTTCGTGCATCAGAGATAGCTAGCAGACCACTTCTAAAAGAATTTGAAAATTTCCAAAAGTCAGTTTCTGGTCGCCAGGTTGGGGTGCTTTGGTTGGACTGTGGGCTAGATCAACTGCCTGGTGATGGTCGTCAGCTAGAGGTTGGTTGGCACCAGGTCACAGGGTGGTGAGTCATCTCGAAATCATCAAACGAACGAAAAAGTGCGGTAAGATCCAATGGGAGAGGGGGGAAGAGGGGACAGACGAAGAATAGCGGGGGAAGGGGGTGTTTTAGTCGTAGAAATAGAGCCAGGGTTGCCCCAGCAGCAAAAGGCGATTGGGGGACAAACTTGGAAAAAAAACGGGAAGAGAGAAAGCTGTGTAGCAAGTTTCGTGGTAGGTGGATCTTTGGTTCGAGGCTAGAATTTTTCCAGGTCGCAGGGAGGGCAGGCAGGTAGGCCATCAGAGGGCAGCGATTGTGGGGGGTTTATTTTAGTAGTTGAGGGGGAGGTTTGCAGTGGACCCATTTGCAAATTCTTGAAGCTGTTTGGAGGGTGGTATAGCTTTTTGTTTTGTTAAAAAAAGTGAAACGAAGGGCTTGATGAGCTAAGAACTTGCGTGAGTGTAAAGTGAGAGGTGTTTGCAGGCATACTTGGCGTTCCATCACCGAGCCCTTTGTAGATTTCAGAGCAGGTCATGGTGTCAGCGTTCGAGGGAGAGGTTGAAAGTAATGTTTTCCAAGAGGGTGTGCGGGTCGTGCTATCGTTCGTCGGGGGATTCGTAGAAAATTTTGTTCAATTGTTTCTACAGGATTGTGTCAAGAGGAGGCTAGGAGTCTAGAGTATTTGCGGTTGGCGGGTTGTTGGTGGTTGTTGAGGGGGTGGTAGTGGTCTTGGGGGGGGTTCAGGGGGTTTTTTTTGGGGCGAGTCGGTTTTTGGGCCCTAAATTTGATGTGAAGGTAGGATTTTTGGGAAAATCTTGGGAAGTCCTGTGATGTTGGCGAGTTAGGAAAGTTGAATGACGGTGTTTTTTTAAGGGAAAATAGTTCTTTAAATTTGTAGTGTTGAATGCGCCTGGGTTTGCTGCATTTGAAAGGGTTTGCATACACATGCAGTACAACACCTAGGGGGCAGCGTCAGGGTGCAGAAAGGGAATTGCTGGAAGAGATGAGTGTGTGGCTTGTAAAATTCTGGGGGTTTTGTCCGACGGGAGTTTTGAAATGGCGGAATGTCGGCGTTTTGGGGACTATTCTTCTTGGGGTTCTTTTTTAAAAATTTTTTTCGACATTACTTCTTTTCGTAGTGGTCATTTAGCTGCGGGTATGATGAGTCCCCTTGCATTAAAAATTGTTGGAGTGGCTGGTGTGGTGAAATTTTTAAGTATGACTTCTTTTCCACGGGTAGCAAAACTTTTGTCTTTAATGGGACAGCCCTTTGGGTTGAATGTTGAAAGGTAACAGTTAAAACAGGGGAGACATCGGAAAAACGTTGGGTTCAATGTGGGTGGATGTTGTGGAAAAAATGAGACGCTAGCCCATTTAGAGGCTTTGGGTAGCCAATCTATGTTTGAAAAGGTGTTTTGATCACGAGAGGCTTGGGATTCTGGGGATGGTGTTACGAGGCCGGGTTTTGGTTTCGATAGAGGCTTCAGTTCATCCGGGTATGGTTTTGTGATTATTTATCCAATTGTTTAAAAAAAATAAACGTTTCGCCAGCAAGGGGGAGCGGGATGTGTGAATTGTCGGTTCGTAATGTATTATTGCAGTGTCGTCCATAAGTTTAGCTGCTTCTTTGTCGTGGGGTTGCAGACGACAATAAGGAGTCCTTGGTGAGTGGATGTGTGAATTTGAGATGTGGCGGTCCTTATACGGCAGCAAGTAATAGTTTAGTGGAAATTTATAACACCACTGGCTGGTTTGTTTTTAACACGATGTGCGAACTTTGTCGAACAGGTAGGGCTCACTCCCAACGAGAATCGTAGGGGATGAAGCAAAAGCCCCGTATGCCCCCGTAGGTGGGAAAATTTGAAATTCGGAATCAAAAATTTTCGAAATTCTTCAAGTAACCTTCAGAAAAATACAATTTTTAGGTATCCCTTAAAAAAATGTTTAAAAAGATGCAGTCTAAAGTTTAGTTTGAAATATGAACTTTTTAAAGAAGGTTTAATTGTGCGATTTAAAGTGAACTTTTTTTTTTTCAGTGTGATCAAGGTCCCAGGACGAAACATTTTTAAAAAAATATGTTTATGTTTGCTTACGTCTCTTCCAAACCAATTGTGGGTATTTTTCCCAAAGGGTTTTACCATTCACTGTGTATCTTAAGTGAAGTCTTTTGAACAGTGTGTAGCGAAATTTGTTAATGTGTGCTTGTGTATTTTTTAACTTTTATGAATGTGGATATATTCAATTTCCCCATTGCTTTTTTCCTTGTACTGTGTGTGGTAATGACCCCATGTGTTAATGACCACTTTGCTTGGGTTTTGTTAATGTCCTTTCTAGGGGAAAGTGTTAGGACCCGTGTTAATTTAATATTAATGCATATAATAGATATGTTAAAGAAGTGACACAAATACAACAATTGGGGATTTTTATTTTGTAGACATTTCGCCACCCAGTAGTTTTTAAACATAATTCGGGAACAAAATAAAAGACTGAAGAGGTGGAGATGAGAAAAAGCAACCCCTCAGCTGCAGCAGGTGTCGAGTAACGTAGTCTTGATGATCGGGAAACCCCGGACGAGTAAAATTTTGGGGGGTTTCCCTAGCGGGCGGGCAAAAATATCGTGAGTTGGGAAAATGAATCAAGGGGAGTAATAGGTCCTAAAATATCTAGCCAAACGGGGACTCGTAGAATAATATTAAGCTGGAAAAATTAAAAATTCGGGAAAGGGTATAGGAAAGCACGGGGTTTGGTAATAAAAATTGTGGATGAGTGGAAAAAAACTCCCGGTAGTCATAGAGCTAAGACTTTTTGTGTCTTTTTAAAAAATGGGTTAGTAAGTACATGAGTGCGTGGGGGTGGGTGTGAGTTGGACCGACAACTCCTTCCTTAATGAAGGTGACCTGATGGGTGGGTCATTGGTCTAAGCCGGGGGTTGACATGGACCTCCCCCGGAGGGGGCAATAGGCCTCTGCAGTTTTCCCTTTTTTTTGTTTATGTTCTTAAAATTACTTGTTTCGTGGATAAAGAAATGTGTACTGCTCGTGAAGATGGTATTCAAAAAGAGGAGAAAAATGAAATTAGCCCTGTATTTTCACAGCCAGTATGTGTAGAAAAGGAGAGGGGGGGGGGGGACCATTTTTTTTTTTATCTGTCCCTGATATTTAAAGCTTTGTTGGTCATTGCCTAGGACGTCGTGGGTTTTGAGGGGTTTCATTCGAGAAAAAATTTGTTGGACTTTTCCTTTTTCTGTAGATGGAAAGCCCCTGATGTTTTGATTGCAACACGAAAGGGCCCTGGGAGCTATCATTAAAATTTCCCCCCGTGTTTGTTTTGCGCATCGTGCGCGCCCCACACACACACAAAAACACACACACACACACACACACACAACCACACACCCACACACACACCATACACCATCACACACACACCCACACCACATCACACACCAACACACACACACAATATTGGGGCCCCAAGGTGGTGATTGCAGTGATGAAAAACCCACCACAAAATAGCGGGAGGCCAAAAGGAAAAGATATAATGAGGAAACAGATCGATGGTTGAACCCCTGGCGGAAGTGGCCAGAGGGGCCCATATGACCAGGGGAGGCTAGATTGTGGGCGACTTCCTTCAGAAATTGACTTAGGAAAACATGGAGCCACAGGGGGGGCCCAGAAAACGGGGGAGGGCTAAGAGATGGAGGCGGGTACTAAAAAAACCCCATGATCAACACGAAAGGGGCACTCCAGAGAGAGGGGGGAAGGACAAACCCGCAAGATGGACTTTTACTTTAAGTGTACAGATATGAGGACTCACATATAAAAAGACCCTTGGGGTAGTGATCATGTGGTTTCAGTCGAATACATAGTAGTTACAGGGAGAGGGTGGAAAGGGAGGTGAAAGCCAAATACAAGAGGGGGGGATACACAGGAATTTTCTGCACGAGGTTCGGGGGACGAGAACGGGGAGGGGTCAGTAAATGAGAGGGAATATGTGGCAACAATATTCATGCAGGGGGAGGGGTTTTTGTCCCCAATGACAACAGAATAATGAGAAGGCCGGGGACGACCCCTTTGGTTCACCTAAAGGTGTGAGGGGCCAGCCCCAAGTTGCTAGAGACTGGAAGAAGTATAGAAAAAGGGGCCAAAAAAGGAAAAACCCAGGGAAAAAGGGGAAAACCGAAAAAAAAAGGTCCGGGAAAAAGAAAAAGGGGCCCCAGGAAAAAAAAAAAAATGGAATAGGGGGGGGTTAAAAAAAAAAGGGGTTTAGGACAAAACCGGGAACAAAAAAAAAACAAAAAATGGGGATAAACCAAAAAGGGGAAAATTAAAAAGTCCAACCCAAAAAAAAAAAACCCAAAAGGTTTGGTGTTTTTTTTTGTTTTAACCAGTTCCCCCCATTTTTGGAAAAAAAAAGGAAAAAAAAAACCCCCAACCCCAATCCCTGGAATTTTAAAAAAAAAAAAAAATTTTTTTTTTTTTTTTTTTAATTTTTCCAAGGGGTTTTTTGGGGGAAAAAAGGAAGGTTTTTTTGGGAAAAAATTTCAATTTTTTTAAAAAGACTTGGAAAAGTTTTTTGTGAAAAAAAAGGTTTCGGGGAAAAATATTAAAGGGGGAGGACAAGGAAAAAGCTGAAGAAAGTGGTTTGGTTTACATTCATAATCCCGATCTTTTTCTTACACGAGTAGGGGGGGTTTTTGTGTTTACCAAACCCCCAAAATTTTTTGTTTTCTATAAAAAAGAAATTTAAAGGGAGGTGCGGGGTTTGGACATTGGGTTTAGAACTTTAATTTTCACTTTAACCCACTGAAAAATTTTCTGCCAGAATTGGTTTGTTTAAATCCCCTAATTGGGAGCATAAAACATCTAATCATTATCCACCTATATTCGTGTCATACAAATTTGCTTTCACTATAAATTTCCTTTTAAAATGTTTTAATTTTTAAACAAAAGGGGGCCAAAAATGACCTAAAGTTTTTTTTAAGCCCCCACTCAGATTTAACCCCCTTTATTAATCCTTTTTCCTTTATGACCATGACTCATCCCAACAGATTTTTCCCCAGGATAACCCCCTTTCTTCAAAAGTTTTTGGGGGTTATTATAAAAGCTTCTAAAACAAAATAAACAATATGTTTCTTATTGAAAAACCGTCAAAAGCTTTAAGAGGTTAAAAATTAGTTACGACGGCCGGGTTTTAAAACCTTTGTTTTTAATAAAATTATGCCTATCGGTGTCTTTTTTAAAATCGCTTAAAATTTAACCAAATTTCCCTTTTACAATTAATTAGGCTTATGGGGGTTTAATTTGGGGGTTTTAAGACTTTCCCCTTTTAAAAAATAGGGATTACATTGGCATCTTCCAATTAGACAAACCCCCTGAAGAATAAATTTTTAAAAATTTGTTAAATTTCACAGATTCCATTTTTAATTTTAAAACCCTTTTAAAAAAAGTTTACGGGGCCCTGGGTTTTATTTTTTTAACCGGTCTATTGTTTGATAAACCTTTTTCCGGTGATGGAATTCATAATTTATTCTTCAAAACTATAAAAATTAATTACATTTTGATGTTTCCCTATAAACCGGGGGAAAAAAAATTTAAGAAGAGAATTTAATTTTTGTGGAGAGCCCGGGATTTTTAAGGGGGACATCTTATCTTAATTTTTTTTTTAAAAACCTAAAAAAACCTGTTTTTTTTGCCAAACAATTAATTTAGCCCTTTGCTTTTTTACCCCTTTTTCCCCCTCTTAATGATTACTGATTCATAAAGACCCTACCTTTTTGAAGATAAAAATTTTTCAAAATTCCCTTTAAAAGGGAATTTGAGTTTTTTCGCCTTTTGGGTATTTCTTTCGTCTTTTTCCTTATTGGAAAAATTTCCCTTTTGGGAAGGATGATTTTGGCTTCATTTATCTCTTCACCCTTACAATAATAATGTTTCCCCCATTGTTCTCAAGGAAAAAACGGACATTATAAATATCCCACATCATTTTTCCTTAAATGCAAAGGAAAATTTTTTTGGACGCTTTCCATTTTTGTTTTCAAATTTTGGTAGACCTACAACTTTATATCTTTATTTTTAAATTTTTTCCCAAGGGGCTTTTGTCAACAAAAATTGATAAAGAAAAATATTTTTGAACGATTAAATCCTCACCCCCAAAAGTTTTGGGGTTCGCCCCTTTGGGGGTTTTTATTGAAACTTTGGAAAAATGCGGGGGGACTTTTTTTTGGAAGAGGTAAAACGTGGGCCCTGGAAGGGGTAAGAATGGGTTTTTAAGAGGGTACCCCTCTCAAAATCCCCCCCTTACGGGGAATTTCAATTGATTCATCTGTAAAGAATTATTGTGTTCGTTTTTCGAAGTTCTTTAAAATTTTAAATTGTTGGGTAACACTATGAACAGTTAGGTATCTTTATTGTGAAACGTTTCGCCTAACAGTAGGTTCTTCAGTAAAGTACAGAAAAGTTGATAGAAGCGAAGTACTTGAAGACGTTTTTTAATCAGTCATCCCCCTTAAAAGTTTTGAGGTGGCAGCCCCTCTTGGAGAAGGCATTTTTCCCTAGTATGAAAACAATATGAAAAGAAGTGACAGGATGAGCATTTTATACGCAAGGGGTGGGGCGTAGGCCACTAGGAGAGGTAAGAATCGGGTGTTGAGAGGTCAGGCCCCTTCAAATCAGCCCCTCTCCTAGTGGAAGTTGTCGAATTTGATTGAGGTCTGTCCAAGTCCCCTTGTTCATTGTCGACACTGAAACAAAAGGGTATCTTGGTACAGCCCTGCAATCAATTCGACAACTTCCACTAGTGAGAGGGGGGGTTTTGAAGGGACCTGACCTTAAAACACCTGAGTTCTTACCCTCCTAGTGGCCTGTTCCCTCTTGGCGCTATAAAATGCTCCATCCTGTCATTCTTCTCCATATTGTTTATACTTGGAACAAAGCTTTTCTCCAGACTGGGGGCTGACCATCTCAAAACTTTTAAGGGTGTGGACTGATTACATCGTCTTCAAGATCTTTGCTTCTAAAAACTTTTCTGTTCTTGATGAAAAGTATGTGTGGCGAAACGTTTCACAATAAAAAATACTAATGTTGCATATGTGTCTTTCTAAACCTGTCGGTATTTTATACCATTTTTAAAGTTCAATTTCTAAATTATTAACAGGGGTTTCCCTTTTTTGCCAAAACCAAAAAAAGCAGGTTATTTCCCCCTTTTAGGTCGTCACAATGTTCAAGAAACAATCCTAACTACTTCAAAGAAATCGTTGATTCTAAAAAATTCCCCCAAACATGAAATTCCAATCAAACTGACCAAAGTTTTAAATTCCCCTAGAAATTCTGCGTTTATCGTGCTTTGTGGCTTTAAACAGTTTGGGGGACGGTATATCACACCTAAAATCAATTTTTTATTCGCTCGAAATTTCTTTAAAGGCTTGTATGTGTTATTTTAGATTTTTTACCGTTTTTATGAACGGTTCAAGCGATCTCGGCATACAATGCCCCCCCACCCCTTTCCCGATCTTTTTTACTTGGAACAGTTTAAACCCTGAAAGGGACATTTGCAGGATTTCCCCATTTTTTTAATTTAAAACCCCGTTCAGTTATTGCAAATATATCAATGTTACCTGACTAGCAATAAATTCAATCGTCCTTTATTCTAGCCCACGGCTATTGCATAAAATCATTGAAAGACCTCCTTTTTTCTTTACCCTTCCTGCTCTTTCTGTTTTCTACTAAACCTATTACGCCCTTGGAACCCAGTGTCACTGGCTTTTCAATTCTACCCCCCCTTTTGCTTTTACTAATTTCCCCAAACTCATAATATTTACATGGGACTACACTGTTTACCCGCCAAAACCCCACCCCTAATATTCCTTGTTTAAAGTCCTAAACACTTATGAAAAACATGGGAATCTTTTTGAAGAAACGTTCGCCACACGTGGGTTCATAGTCCAATACAAAATAGAAATGGGTAAGGAGGTAGAAAGTATGAGGTAAACAGTCCCCCAAAACCGGATTCGATTGTTCGTCCACACTCTTGTAGTAGTGCGATAGGGCCAGAGAGGTGGTTATTCCGGTGAGATGAGTTGAAGCAGGAGGAGGCGGGCTCTTAGTGGGACCTGCCACTAAGTAAGTAGGTCATGTCCCAAAAGGGTTTGGGGAAACGTTGAAGTCTTTGTACAAGTTCCATGATGTTGCAGTGTCTGACAGATGTGAGAATGGTTTTTAAAAAACCCACAAGTTGAGAAATTTGGGCATTATGAACAATGGGGGAAATTTTATTGAAGAAACGTTTCGCCACACATGGGTTTATCAGCCCAAACAAGTAAAATGGGTAAGGAGAGTAGAAGTATGAGGTAAAACAGCCCCCAACCTGGATTCGTGTGTTCGTCCTCCTTTGTAGTAAATGCGCATAGGGGCCGAGAGGTGGTTATTAATGCGGTTTATATACTATCTCACCCCAAATTATAAACCCCTCTGGCCCATGCTGCACTTACTACAAGGTGATGGATGAACACATCGAAAACCCGGTGAGGGACTGATTACCCCCATACTTCTACTCTCCTTAATATTTCTACTTTGTATTGGACTGATGAACCATGTGTGGGGAAAGTTCTTCAATAAAAAAATTCCCATGTGTTGCATAAGTGTCTCAATTCTTAATTGTGGTTTTTAAAACCTTCTCCCTGTCAGCACTGCAAATATGGGTCTTGGTACAAAGACTTCAACGCTTGCCCAAAAAATTTGGACGATGACTCTTACATTGTGGCAGGTCCCACTAAGATCCCGCCTCCTTGCTTAAATATCTCACCGCAGTATATAAGCCCCCCTCTCTGGCCCCATGCTGCACTTACTACAAAAGTGTGGACTGAACACATCGAATCCCGGTTGGGGACTGATTACCTCTTCTTTACTCTCCTTACCCTTTACTTTGTATTTGGGTGATGAAGCCACTGTGTGGCGAAAGTTTCTTCAATAAAGATTCCCCTGGTTGCATAGTGTCTCAATTCTTCAAATTGTCGGTTTTCAAAACCCTTTTATACATCTGTCACACTGCGCATCATGGTTCTTTGGGACAAAGACTTTAACGTTGCCCAAACCTTTGGACGATGACCTATTCATTAGTGGCAGGTCCCCCTAAGATCCGCCCCCTCCTGCTTCAATCATCTCCCGCAGTTTATAAGGGCCCCCTCTTGGCCCTATGCTGCACTTACTACAAGGGTGATGGATGAAACTCGAATCCCGGTTGGGGACTGTTACCCCATACTTCTACTCTCCTTACCCCTTTCACTTTGTATTTGGGCTGATAGCCACTGTGGGCGAAACGTTTCTTTAATAAGATTCCCATGTGTTGCATAAGTGTTCAATTCTTCAACTTGTCGGTTTCAAACCCTTATCAAAGTCCCAAAAAAATTCCCTCCCCTGCGGTTTCCGTCCCCCCCCCAGACCTGTAAGTGTACCCCCCCCGGATACAGTCATTTCTGCCAGAAGAGGTCCCCGTTGCAATGAATTTCCGCATTTTCCTTTCAGTATTTGTCCCGCCAGCAAATTTACCCAATTGCCCTGGACAAAACCCTTCGTTTTCAAACCCCCTCCTTGGCAAAATCCACATATGACGGGTTCCCCCCCTTCCTCCTAATTATCTTATTTCTGCCTATTCCTGTAATCAGATCCTCACTCCTCGTTGCCAAATCGTTGCCCCCGCCTGAGGCGAAATGGATTGCTCCCCTTACTTCCATAATGTCATCCCGAGGGTAAGAATTCTTTCACCGCCCCAGGAAAAAACACTCTGCTCCACTCCCATCCTTAAGCAGAATGCCCTATTCATGTACCTAATCTGGCATATAACAACATATGTTTTTACCTTCTTGGCATCGTCCCTGTGATGTTCCAGTAGTCAATTCACTTGTCAGGTAGCGCTACCCTTCAGTTGTGGAATTCGTAGGACTTTTCGATGGTCTTCGTTGGGGGGTTTTAGGGAGTCTCACTCCGTCTGCTAAAGCTTCCTGGTGCTTTTTGTGGGATTCCCAGTAGAAAACCCACATTGTCAGGTAGAACCCAAAATGGGTTTGGGAAGTTTCCCCCGAGTCTTCTGGTTCCTCGTGTTTTTTACCTCTCCAAAAAGTCTTCTTTATCCTCAGCTTGGGCCCATGTTTCCCTGCCATGACAAGTTCCCCCCTTAACCTGGGGAATCAAACAGGAGGATTACTACGAATCCCTTTTTTCTCCTCCCTTAATGTCTATCTCCAGCTTAGCAAAACCCCAACTCTTCTTTCAGTATGGTAAAGTTATCAAGGAGGGGATCCTGGTTCGATTAACAGAGAGCACACAAAAAGGGCTTCATACGTTAAGTCACGTCACCCCTGGGCTAAGTCCGTCACCATGAGCTAAGTACAGTACCACGAGCTAAATACACGTCCCCCTGAGGTAATCAGTCCTCAGCCTTGAGTCGTGGGTCAGTCCATCAATCTTGAATAGAACTAGATACTTAAATAGATACTTGAAAAGCGAGGGGCGGCAAAATCTATCTGAGTTCCCATTGAAAAAGGGGTCACTGTTTATGGAAGATAGCATATGTAGTCCCCAATTTTTTAAAAAAGGAGACAGACATGCGTACTAAATCAGGGGCCCGGTCACCGTATGTTAGTAGCAAAGTCATGGAGAAGATTATAGGAGAAGAGTGGTGGGGCACCTAGGAAAAGGAAAGAGTCTATCAAAGTCAACCAGCACAGATTCAGGGATGGAAATCCTGTGCACAGACTTAGGGATCTTGACAAGTTGACAACAGTAAAAGAAGAGAGATTTATTGGGAGATTTTTTTCTTGGGTGTAAGAGGCTTTTGGGACAGTTCCACCTAGAATATTTCAAAAGTGGAGGACAGGCAGGTTTAAAAAGGGAAGGCTTTTTGTGGATCGAGAGGTATTTTTGGCATATCAAAAGAGGGAAAGGGAGTTAAAAAAAACAATATATTCAGTTAAAGAGAGAAATAAAAAAAAAGGGAAAAAGAAAAGCAAAAAGGGGTTTTATGAGGCTAAGGTCGCAAGGGATTCGAAGACTAACCCTAAAGGGCTCTTTCAGGTATACAGAAGAAAGATTAGAGACAAGATAGGCCCACTTGAGAGTAACTCAGGTCAGATCAATGACAGTGATAAGGATATGTGTGAAATTTTCAATACCTAATTCCTCTCAGTTTTTACCCAGGAAGATACTAGCGAAATTCCAGAAATAATACATTACGTAGAACTGGGTGATAAACTATGCACGATTGGGGTAACTAGTGACATGGTCCTCAGACAAATAGAGAAATTAAAACCTAACAAAACCCCAGGTCCTGATGAGTTGTTTGCAAGGGTTTTAAAGGAATGTAAAGAGGAACTTAGCAAACCTTTGACCAATATTTTCAACACATCACTACAAACTAGTAAAGTGCCTGATAAGTGGAAAATGGCAAATGTAATACCTATTTACAAGGCAGGTGACAGGTCCTTAGCTTCGAACTATAGACCAAAAAGCCTTACCTCAATAGTGGGAAAATTTATGGAATCAGTAATTGCCGAAGCAATTCGTAGCCATCTTGAAAGGCATAAATTGATAAATGAATCTCAACACTGTTTTACCAAGAGGCGTTCCTGTCTTATGAATTTACTAATTTTTTTCACTAAGGTGTGTGATGAGTTAGATCGTGGTAATGAGTATGATATTGTGTATATGGACTTCAGTAAGGCTTTCGATAGAGTTCGACATCAGAGGCTGTTGAGGAAACTTAAGGCACACGGAACAGGAGGAGAAATTTTTTCCTGGGTAGAGGCATGGTTGACAAATAGGCAGCAGAGGGTTTGCATAAATGGGGAGAAATCAAAATGGGGGCACGTCACAAGTGGTGTTCCACAGGGGTCAGTTTTGGGCCCGTTGTTGTTCACAATTTACATAAATGACATAGATGAGGGAAAAAATAGCGACATAAGCAAAATTTGATGATGACACCAAAATAGACCGTCCAATTCATTTTATTGAGGACATTAGTGCTTTCCAGAATGATTTGAATAGACTGATGCAGTGGTCGGAGAAGTGGCAGATACAATTTAACATAGACAAATGCAAAGTTGGACCATGCCACTTACATACTGAATAGTGTAGATCTTAATGCTACTGATTGCGAAAAGGATTTTTGGAATTCTGGTTAGCAGCAATTTGAAACCAAGACAACAGTGCATTGTTAGTGTTCGCAATAAAGCTAACAGAATCCTTTGTTTCATATCAAGAAGTATAAATAATAGAAGTCCTCAGGTTGTTCCTCAACTCTATATATCCTTGGTTAGGCTTCATTTAGTTTATGCTGCACAGTTTTGGTCACCATATTAAAGAATGGATATAAATGCACTGGAAAACGTAGAGAGGAGGATGATAAAGCTGATCCCATGAATCAGAAATCTTTCCTATGAAGATAGACTGAGGGCCCTGAATCTGCACTCTCTAGAAAGGCGTAGATTTACGGGGGATATG
The DNA here is from genome assembly GCF_026875155.1 of Cherax quadricarinatus. Classification (NCBI taxonomy): domain Eukaryota; kingdom Metazoa; phylum Arthropoda; class Malacostraca; order Decapoda; family Parastacidae; genus Cherax; species Cherax quadricarinatus. Next base: position 70,148,000 of record NC_069415.1, read on the forward strand.
ATTGAGGTGTATAAATGGTAAACAGGAATAACTATAGGGGATGTAAATAGCGTGCTGAAAATATCCAGCCAAGACAGAACTCTCAGCAATGGTTTCAAGTCGGAAAAATTCAGATTCAGGAAGGGTATAGGAAAGCACTGGTTTGGTAATAGAGTTGTGGATGAGTGGAACAAACTACCGAGTACCGTCACAGGGGCTAAGACATTGTGTAGTTTTAAAAATAGGTTGGATAAATACATGAGTGGGCGTGGGTGGGTGTGAGTTGGACCTGACTAGCTTGTGCTACCAGGTCCAATGCCGTGCTCCTTCCTTAAGTGGAGGTGACCTGACTAGGTGGTCATTGTTCTAGCCTGGGGTGGCATGGACCCGCTTCGCATGGGTCAGTAGGCCTGTTGCAGTGATCCTTCTTTCTTATGTTCTGATGACGAGGTGTTAGGGTGGGCGCCTGTGACGAGCGGAGTTCCACAGGCGTCAGTCCTAGGACCTGTGCTGTTTCTGGTATATATGAATGACATGGCAGAAGGAATAGATTCAGAAGTGCCCTTCTTTGCAGACGATGTGAAGTTAATGAAGAGAATTCATTCGGTGGAGGACTAGGCAGGTATACAAAGGAATCTGAAGAGGCTGCAAGCATGATCCAAAAACTGGCTCCTGGAGTTCAACCCCACCAAGTGCAAAGTCATGAAGAATTGGGAATGGCAAAGATGTCCGCGAACAGAGTACAGTCTAGGGGCAAAAATCTACAAATCTCACTCAAGAAAAAAGATTTTGGAGTGAGTATAATACCGAGCACATCTCCTGAGGCGCACATCAACCAAGTAACTGCTGCAGCATATAGGAAACCATACCCGGCGAAGCATGTTAGGAAATTAGAGAAAGTGCAAAGGTTTACATCGAGAATAGTCTCGGAGCTAAGGTGCATAGCCTACGAGAACAGGTTAAGAGAAATCGACCTGACGAAACTGGAGGACAGGAGAAAGTGGGGATTTGATAACGACATAAAAAAATACCGAGAGGAATCGATATTTCTTTAAGAAGAGGTATGATAAAGCTCATGGAGCAGGGAGAGAGTGACCAACTAGCGATCAGATCAGTGAACAGGTGGGGCCAGCAGCTATGACGCGACCCTTGCAACCACAATTAAGTGAGTATGGTCACGCGCACACACACACACACACACACACACACACACACACACACACACACACACACACACACACACACAGGTGCGCGCATGTATAAATAGTCTACCTCGATGGCTGATTTATAACATACTAGCCTAGGAGGGTTGTCTCATTAAACCTGCGCAGTATTAATGTCCATTAAACTATGCTATGTTACTGTCCCCTTTGTTATGCTATTAGTGACCCATGTGCTATCCTCTGCTTCCTCTCTGCTGGAATGTGTTAATAACCCCTTGACTATGCTGTATTAGTGACCTCTTTATGGGGTTGTGTTAGTGACCCCTATTCTCGGCTGGTATTGCCCTCTGTTTTGTGCTAGTTTTTCTTGTGTGCTATATTATTTTTTCTGGTCTGTGTTATGTTAGTTTGGTGCATTTCAAACTCTCTGACGACCTGATCCTTCCACTGCATACTGTATGTATTTGGTAGAATTACCGACAATATGTAAAGTAAAAGGACACAAGTGCAACTAATGTAACATTTTATTGTGTCAACATTTCGCTCTCCATGGCTTGATAAATTTCCTAAGGCGAAACGTTGCCACAATAAAGTGTCACATTAGTTGCACTTGTGTTCTTTTACTTTACTCTTCATACTACCACTATTACTGCTTGTTGCTTCTACAATTAAAACCACCACAATCCCAACCCCCCGCAGCTTGAACCACCAGGACAAGACACCTCATTATCAGTGCTAAGTGGGACAACTCTCCCTCCTTCAGTCCTCCTGAGTAAGTTTAAGTTAAGTTTGATTAGATTTGGTTTATTTAGATTATGGGGCTAAATGAAGTTAGGTTAGGTTGTTTGTTTTTAGGTTAAGAGCTATTTCCTAGAGTGTTTTGTCCAAGAAAGGTTTTGTCCTATTATTTTCATACAAGTTAGGTTTGTCCAAGGAGGAGGGAATTATGTATCACAGGATTTTTCCTACGCCAATTTCCTCCATTCTTTGAACCTATAAACACAGTAAGAGGGGTTAACAAAGTCCCCGCCTCATTTTCCTTGGCGCCGCCACTGAGACAACGTCTGCATACATTCACATTTTGCATGCCTCATGCTGGACATGTTGTGTATGCTCCTTGCCAATAAAATTGTGTATGCGTCATGCTAATAAAACTGTGTATGCGTCATAATAATAACATTATGTATCATGGTAATAACAGTGTGTATACATCATGCTGATAACATGTATAGGTCATCGTAGATGCATTGTGAATATGTCGTACTAATAACACAGTAAATGCGTCGTGTTCTGAACGTTGTGAACGCGTCGTTCTTGGAGCGTTGTGAATGCGTCGTTCTTGGAGCGTTGTGAATGCGTCGTGCTTGGAGCGTTGTGAATGCGTCGTGCTTGGAGCGTTGTGAATGCGTCGTTCTCGGAGCGTTGTGAATGCGTCGTTCTTGGAGCGTTGTGAATGCGTCATAAAAGACAAGATTAGTGTAATACAGATGTTGTAGTTTTAACGAATAACATTCACATATTTCTCCTGCCTCATAAAGTCCAATAACGAGGTAAGTAATAATAACTAGAGGCAGTGTAGGGGTGTAGAAGGTGCGGAGTATATAGGAAGCACAGACAGCATCGAAGGTGCAGAGAATGTAGAAGGTGCAGGAGGGGCAAAGGTAGTAGGAGGTGCAGGGAGCGTAGAGGTGCAGGTAGTGTAAGGGTGCAGGTAGTGTAGAGGTGCAGGTAGTGTAGAGGTGCAGGTAGTGTAGAGGTGCAGGTAGTGTAAGGGTGCAGGTAGTGTAGAGGTGCAGGTAGTGTAGAGGTGCAGATAGTGTAGAGGTGCAGGTAGTGTAGAGGTGCAAGTAGTGTAGAGGTGCAGGTAGTGTAAGGGTGCAGGTAGTGTAGAGGTGCAGGAAGTGTAGAGGTGCAGGTAGTGTAGAGGTGCAGGTAGTGTAGAGGTGCAGGTAGTGTAGAGGTGCAGGTAGTGTAAGGTGCAGGTAGTGTAGAGGTGCAGGTAGTGTAGAGGGTGCAGGTAGTGTAAAGGGGTGCAGGGAGTAGGGTGCAGGTAGTGTAGAGGTGCAGGTAGTGTAGAGGTGCAGGTAGTGTAGAGGTGCAGGTAAATGTAGAGGTGCAGAGTGAGGGCAGGTAGGGAGAGGTGCAGGTAGTGTAGGGTGCAGTAGTGTAGAGGTGCAGGTAGTGTTGAGGTGCAGGTAGTGTAGGGGTGCAGGTAGTGTAGAGGTGCAGGTAGTTTTAGAGGTGCAGGTAGTGTAGAGGTGCAGGTAGTGTAGAGGTTTCAGGTAGTGTAGAGTTTGGGGAGGTAGTGTAGAGGTGCAGGTAGTGTAGAGGTGCAGGTAGTGTAGAGGTGCAGGTAGTGTAGGTTTCAGGTAGTGTAAGGGTGCAGGTAGTGTAGAGGTGCAGGTAGTGTAGGGTGCAGGTAGTGTAGAGGGGGCAGGTAGTGTAGAGGGTGCAGGTAGTGTAGGGTGCAGGTAGTGTAGGGTGCAGGTAGTGTAAGGTGCAGGTAGTGTAGAGGTGCAGGTAGTGTAGAGGTGCAGGTAGTGTAGAGGTTTCAGGTAGTGTAGAGGGTGCAGGTAGTGTAGGGTGCAGGTAGTGTAGAGGTGCAGGTAGTGTAGAGGTGCAGGTAGTGTAGAGGTGCAGGTAGTGTAGAGGTGCAGGTAGTGTAGAGGGTGAGGTAAGTGGTGTAGAGGTGCAGGTAGTGTAAGGGTCGGAGTGTAGTGAGAGGTGCAGGTAGTGTAGGGTGCAGGTTAGTGTAGGGTGCAGGTAGTGTAGAGGTGCAGGTAGTGTAGGGGTGCAGGTGAGGTAGTGTAGAGGTGCAGGTAGTGTAGAGGTGCAGGTAGTGTAGAGGTGCAGGTTAGTGTAAGAGGGTGCAGGTAGTGTAGAGGTGCAGGTAGTGTAGAGGTTGCAGGTAGTGTAGAGGTGCAGGTAGTGTAGGGTGCAGGTAGTGTAGAGGTGCAGGTAGTGTAAGGGTGCAGGTAGTGTAGAGGTGCAGGTAGTGTAGAGGTGCAGGTAGTGTAGAGGTGCAGGTAGTGTAGGGGTGCAGGTAGTGTAGAGGTGCAGGTAGTGTAGAGGTGCAGGTAGTGTAGAGGTGCAGGTAGTGTAGGGTGCAGGTAGTGTAGAGGTGCAGGTAGTGTAGGGGTGCAGGTAGTGTAGAGGTGCAGGTAGTGTAGAGGGCAGTAGAGGCAGGCAAGTGTAGAGGTGCAGGTAGTTGTAGGGGTGCAGGTAGTGTAGGGGTGCAGGTAGTGTAGAGGTGCAGGTAGTGTAGGGGTGCAGGCAGTGTAGAGGTGCAGGCAATGTAGAGGTGCAGGTAAGTGAAGGGGTGCAGGTAGTGTAGAGGTGCAGGGGTATGTAGGGTGCAGGCAATGTAGAGGTGCAGGTAGTGTAGGGGTGCAGGCAGTGTAGGGGTGCAGGCAATGTAGGAGGTGCAGGTAGTGTAGGGGTGCAGGCAGTGTAGTGGTGCAGGTAGTGTAGGGGTGCAGGAGTGTAGGGGTTGCAGGCAGTGTAGGGTGCAGGTAGTGTAGTGGTGCAGGCAATGTAGAGGTGCAGATGTAGGGTGCATAGTGTAGGGGTGCAGGTTGTAGGGTGAGCATGTAGGGTGCAGGATGTGGAGGCGGAGTGTAGGGGTGCAGGCAGTGTAGGGGTGCAGGGCATGTGGGCAGGAATAGTGCAGGTAGTGTAGGGGTGCAGGCATGTAGTGGTGCAGGCAATGTAGGAGGTGCAGGCAGTGTAGGGGCAGGCATGTAGTTGTGCAGGTAGTGTAGGGCAGGCATGATGCAGAGAGGGTGCAGGTATGTAGGGGTGCAGGCAGTGTAGGGGTCAGGTGTAGGGTGCAGGCAATGTAGGGTGCAGGTAGTGTAGGGGTGCGGAGTGTAGGTGTCATGTAGGGTGCAGGTAAGTGTAGGGTGCAGGCAGTGTAGGGTGCAGGTAGTGTAGGGTGCAGGCAGTGTAGGGGTGCAGGCAGTGGGGGAGGGAGGGGTGCAGGTAGTGTAGGGTGCAGGCAATGTAAGGGTGCAGGTAGATGTAGGGGTGCAGGCAGTGTAAGAATGCAGGTAGTGTAGGGATGCTGGGGGGGGGAATGAAGGGGTGCAGGTAGTGTAGGGGTGCGGCAGGTATGTAGGGGTGCAGGCAGTGTAGGGGTGCAGGCAGTGTAGGGTGCAGGCAGTGTAGGGGCAGGCAATTAAGGGGTGGCATGTAAGGTGCATTAGTGTAGGGGTGCAGGCAGTGTAGGGTGCAGGTAGTGTAGGGGTGCAAACAGTTTTAAGGGTGCAGGTAGTGTAGGGGGTGCAGGCAGTGTAAGGGGGTGCAGGTTTGTGTAGGGATGCAGGCATGAGGTGCAGGTGTGGGTGCAGGTAGTGTATGGGGTGCAGGCAGTGTAGGGGTTGCAGGTAGTGTAGGGGTGCAGGCAGTGTAGGGGTGCAGGTAGTGTAGGGGTGCAGGAGTTTAGAGGAGCAGCAGTGTAGGGTGAGAGTGTAGGGGGGCAGGTACGTGGTAGGGGTGCAGGTAGTGTAGGGGTGCAGAGTGTGGGTGCAGGTGTGTGGGGAGCAGTATAGGTGTAGGGTGCAGGTAGTGTAGGGGTGCAGGCAGTTTTAGGGTGGTATGTAGGGTGCAGGTAGTGTAGGGGTGCAGGTAGTGTAGGGGTGCAGGCATGTAGGGTGCAGGTAGTGTAGGGGTGCAGGGCAGTGTAGGGTGCAGGTAGTGTAGGGGTGCAGGGTAAGTGTAGGGGTGCAGGTAGTGTAGGGGTGCAAGTAGTGTAGGGGTGCAGGTAGTTTAGAGGAGCAGACAGTGTAGAGGTGTAGGTAGTGTAGGGGTGCAGGTAGTGTAGGGGTGCAGGTAGTGTAGGGGTGCAGGTAGTGTAGGGGTGCAGGTAGTGTAGGGGTGCAGGCAGTGTAGAGGGTGCAGGTGTAGAGGTGTGCAGGTAGTGTAGGGTGCAGGTAGTGTAGGGTGCAGGTAGGTAGGGTGCAGGTAGTGTAGGGGTGCAGGTAGTGTAGGGGTGCAGGTAGTGTAGGGGTGCAGGTAGTGTAGGGGTGCAGGCAGTGTAGGGTGCAGGTAGTGTAGGGGTGCAGGTAGTGTAGGGGTGCAGGTAGTGTAGGGGTGCAGGTAGGTGTAGGGTGCAGGTAGTGTAGGGGTGCAGGTAGTGTAGGGGTGCACAGGTAGTGTATGGGGTGCAGGTAGTGTAGGGTGCAGGTAGTGTAGGGGTGCAGGTAGTGTAGGGTGCAGGTAGTGTAGGGGTGGGATGTAGGGGGTAGGGGTGCAGGCAGTGTAGGTGAGGTAGTGTAGGGGTGCAGTAGTGTAGGGGTGCAGGTAGTGTAGGGGTGAGGTAGTGTAGGGTGGCAGGTAAATGTAGGGGTCAGGGAGTGTAGGGGTGGAAGGTAGTGTTAGGGGTGAGGGTGTAGGGTGCAGGTAGTGTTTAGGGTGCAGGTAGTGTAGGTGCAGGCTAGTCGTAGGGGTTGCAGGTAGTGTAGGGGTGGCAGGTAGTGTAGGGTGCAGGTAGTGTAGGGGTGCAGGTAAATGTAGGGTGCAGGTTTCGTGTAGGTGCAGGTATGTAGGTGCAGGTATGTGTTGTAGGGGTTGCAGGTATTAGGGGTTCAGGTAGTGTAGGTTGCAGGTAGTGTAAGTGCGTTTAGTCGTAAGATTACTGCAGGTAGTGTATGAGGTTTGTCATGATAGTGTAGGGATGCAGGTAGTGTGTGATGCAGGTAGTGTAGGGGTGCTAGGTATGGTAGAGGGGCAGGTTACTGAGAAATGCTTACGTCTAGTCAAAGAGTAATAATGGACTGTAATGGGGTTTCTTGAAAAACAGCTTTCCCCAACAGCGTTCCTGTAGTGATGTCTTTCTTGGAAAAGCTGTCGTATGCATCTAAGGCTGTGTGAAGTAAAGTTTTTTATGAGTATTTACCCTAGGGTGTTTGCCAGATTTTCTGCTGAATACTGACTGGATCCACTGAATCCTTATCGCATGTTGCATGGGCTCAAAAGTCCAATATAAGGGGTTTATGGTAATCTGCTAAGTAATGCACATTAATTCTCAAACTGGCAGTCATTGAAACGCAACATCCAAACAGACTTACTGGGTCTTGTAATATTGGAATCTTACACCCGGTTCGTTTGTCTTGATTGAAGCAACGGTCTTGAGTATGTGCTCTACTCCGTCAGGTTCACAACATTCTTTTACACAGGTCATTACAAGTATGTTTATTATTCACAGTCTTTCACTAAAGAAGTGATCACACTTCTCTGTAGTGTTTGTTTTTTTTTGCGCAGAAAACGGTGGATCAGTGTTCTTTGTTCGTTATCCCGGATCAATGTGTCCCTTGGGGGGTTTTAAAAACATCTAAGTAAGACGCCTCTCACTTGTCCCAGACAAAAGAAAATTGAAAATATTTTCCCTTCCTGCAAACTTACATCATGAAGCAAAGCAAAATGCTTGATTCTTGCTGTCTGGCATGGACGACAATGTACACTATCTTTAATAGGGTAATAAAGTGGGTGCAAGATTTTCCTTAATTGTCCTGCTAAGGTAAGAGATTTATTGTCTCTAACTACACTACTTACAACACTGGTCTCTTGCAAGGAGCCACATGACACGTAATTGGTAAACGCTGGTTAAAAATCTGCTTGTAATTACTTGGATAGTAAACTAGATACTTGCCCCTTCTGAGAGGGCTGGGCCCCTCAGGGCTGAAAAGGGCGGAAGGGGGCTGATACCCTCCTCCTGGAGAAAATTTCTCCACACAGGTAGTGTAGGGGTTCAGGTAGTGTAGGGGTGTAGGTAGTGTAGGGGTGCAGGCAGTATGGGGGTGCAGGTAGTGTAGGGGTGCAGGTAGTGTAGGGGTACAGGTAGTGTAGGGGTGCAGGTAGTGTAGGGGTGCAGGCAGAGTAGGGGTGCAGGTAGTGTAGGGATGCAGGTAGTGTAGGGGTGCAGGTAGTGTAGGGGTGCAGATAGTGTAGGGGTGCAGGTAGTGTAGGGGTGCAGGAGGTGTAGGGGCGCAGGTAGTGTAGGGGTGCAGGTAATATACGGGTGCAGGAGGTGTAGGGGTGCAGGTAGTGTAGGGGTGCAGGTGGTGTAGGGGTGCATGTAGTGTAGGGGTGCAGGCAGTGTAAGGGTGCAGGTAGTGTAGGGGTGGAGGTAGTGTAGGGGTGCAGGAGGTATAGGGGTGCAGGAGGTGTAGGGGTGAAGGTAGTGTTGGGGTGCAAGTAGTGTAGGGTGCAGGTAATATAGGGGTGCAGGAGGTGTAGGATGCAGGTAGTGTAGGGGTGCAGGTAGTATAGGGGTGCAGGTAGTGTAGGAGTGCAGGTAGTGTAGGGGTGCAGGAGGTGTAGGGGTGCAGGTAATGTAGGGGTGCGGGTAGTGTAGGGGTGCAGGTAGTGTAGGGGTGCAGGAGGTGTAGGGGTGCAAGTAGTGTAGGGGTGCATGTAGTGTAGGGGTGCAGGTAGTGTAGGGGTGCAGGTAGTGTAGGGGTGCAGGTAGTGTAGGGGTGCAGGCAGTGTAGGGGTGCAGGTAGTGTAGGGGTGCAGGCAGTGTAAGGGTGCAAGCAGTGTAGGGGTGCAGGCAGTGTAGGGGTGTAAGCAGTGTAGGGGTGTAGGCAGTGTAGGGGTGTAGGCAGTGTAGGGGTGTATGCAGTGTAGGGGTGCATGTAGTGTAGGGGTGCAGGGAGTGTGATGGTGCAAGAAAGGTATAAAATACCGACAGTATGAAAGCTTAGACACATGTGCAACATCTGGTTATCTTTATTGTAGACGTTTCGCCATCCAGTGTGAGGGTGCAGGCAGTGTAGGGTGCAGAAGGTGCAACTAGTTCGACTTTTAAGTGGACGATATTTAAGAATTATCAAAATATAAACTGTCAATTAAAGAATTTAAGTGAGCTCGACATATTAAAGTAATTTATCTTGACTACTAAATTGCAAATATTAATCATTCATTGATGAGTTGCAAGGAAACAGTAAGTGAATGTATTCAACATGCAGGTGTGTATTTGTTGCAAGGGATTTAGGAGGTGCAAGAGGGTGTAGAAGGTAAAGAGAATGTAGGAGGCAAAAGGAGTTGATAGGTGTAGGAGCTGTTTGGGTGTAAGAGATGCAAAGAAGTATTAGGTAAAAAGAGTTTGATGGGTGCAGAATGTCAACTGTAGAGTTGGAGGAGATGAAGAGGTTTTATGGGTGTAGGAGGAGTAGGGGAGGTTTAGAATTGTAGAGTGTGAACGAAATTTTGAGGGTTCAGGAATTTAAGAGATGTATCGGTGTAAGAAGTGTAGGGATGAAGGTTGGACAAGGGTGTCGGTGGTGCCGGAGTAAAGGAGGTGCAGGAGTTGCAGGGGTCGTATGTAATATTGAAGTGGTTGAAAGTAAATATTCAGTTTCTCATGACAAGCAGAGTGGACCCATGTATTTGTTGTGCTCTAGAATACATACACAAAATTCTTGGGTCTTGGACAGGTTTTGAACCCTGAGTGGCTCACACAGATCGCCTGGCTTGTAGAGATCAGAGGTGAGATAAGAAAGAATCAGAGTTTCAGAGAGCAGGAAAGAGACCACTTAAAGAGAGTCTGGGAAGTGTACCAAACGTCGCTACTCCTGAGATGGCAAGAGCACCTGAGAAAATCTTGAAGATTACCCAAGGGCTTCGTCTCTATACTGGTTTGGGTTCTCAAATGCTTGTGAATTACTGCGAGAAGCTGTCATCCTGTCTGCGACGAGAAGAAAAATCTTAGTACGATTTTCCCCCGCTCATTCTTTTTCACGACTTTTAGGACCCTCAGTCCAAGGTGTTGATAACATCAGAGGCAGCAGTATGGAAGGAACTGCTGTTGCCAATATCGGGGGCACAAGTATGGAGGGAACTGTTGTGAACATCAGGATCAGCTGTATGGAGTGATCTTTTGTGAAAATAAGGGGCAGGAGTATGGAGTAAGCTGCTGTGAACATCAGTTGCAACAGTATGGAGTGAGCTACTGTGAACGACATCCGGGACACCAGTCGGAGAGAGCTGTTGTGAACGTAAGGGGCAGCAGTGTGGAATGAGCTGTTGTAACCAACACTAGGGGCACCAATAGGGAGTTAGCTGTTCTAAACATTAATGCAACAGTATGGAGAGTTGCTATGAACAACATCAAGAGCTCCAGTAGGGAGGGAACCGTTGTGAGCATCATGGCAGCAGTATGGAGAGTTGTGAACATCAGGGGCAGCACTATGTATTGTTGGTCGACTGAGAAGTAATTGAGGTAGAAATAATACGTAGTCTTGCTCTGGTAGCATATATTGCAGTGAATGAATATTGATCTGCCGAGCCGCTCCTGCCTTGTACGGTAGCCTGCTATTAAATGACTCAAGCCACAGGATTATACGTATATTGTTTCAATAATAAAGAATGATAAATGCACTTCGATTAAATAAAGTACTGAAACTGAAGTTACATGTTACACTTTCACAATAAAATATGCATAATAAGCACAGTTTAGCAAAATAAGGCACAGAAAATATAATTCAGATGAAGTTAAGAAATAAAATAGTCTGCCCTTCAGTTATACGGCTTAAAATTACTCAAGAGAAGAAAATGGAATCTTGACATTACAAGAATAAGCAAGTAAGTAAGTATGTTTATAAGTTTATTCAGGTATACACAAATACAGTTACATAGAATTATCATACATAGCAGCATATGTGTAGAGAACCTGGGATAACCCAAAAAAGTCAGACAGAGTGACTTATTTCCATTGGGGTCCTTTTACCTTATTATTATAATATAATGGTTATAATATTTTCTTATTATTCTACAATGAAGATAACATCTTATTATCATACTAAAAAGACTATCTATACACGAGGGTCATTAAGACTATCTACAATACGAGGGTCATTACTAGGAATAAGGTAAAATTTACACGTATGTTATTTAAAAAATAGAAAATCATTCCCCTCCCTTTCTGTAGCTACATTCATCAGACACCTTTTGGCACTCTTCTTGAACTGGTTCATGCTATGACTGGCTTTGACATGTGCGGGCAGTCTGTTCCATTCCTTTATTGCTGTACAATAAAAGGTGTTTGAAGCCTGGCCACTGACTGTGGGTGCTACAAAGTTGTGCTCTCTCCCCCTAGTACTATGATTGCTTTGGTTCCCAACCTTGACAAAATTGACAGCAAGATATTCTGGACATTGTTTGTGAGCAATTTTATAAACATGATTTATCTTCAGTTGTTTTACTTTGTCTTCAACATTCAGCATATCCAACTGTGTAATTCATCCTGGCCTACATGTTCTCTTGGTCCAGCCCCAGGATGAATCTTACGATTTTGTTCTGGGTGATTTGCAGTCTATCTTTAAATTTTTTTGTCAAGGCAGAGTACCAGAGTAATCCATATGGCATTGTATAAGGGCTAGACATAGGGTCCTGCGAGCCTCAGTAGGTAGACGCTGTGCTTGTCTATACAGGAACTTCAGTCTGGCATTCGCTTGCTTTACTACACTGTTCCCTATCAATTCTCCTGACATGCATGGGTCAAAGGGGATTCCCAAATATTTTACTGATGAAACCAAAGTGATGGGCTCCCCATTACATTGAACATTAAAATTATTTACCCTTCTCAGTTTATGTTTCGTGCCAAAGAGAATGGCTTCAGTTTTCCCTAGGTGTAATGATAGTTTGTTGTCTACTAACCATTTGCTGCAGGACTCCAGTTCCAGTGTTAAAACATTAGCAATATCTTGTGGGTCTTTACCTGACACTAACAGAGCACTGTCATCTGCATACAGTAGGAGTTTGCACTTGACACTGATAGGCATATCTTTGGGACATAACATAAGAATAATAAGGGACCCAGAATACTACCTTGGGGAACTCCACATGTTATCGGCAGGGGTTCTGATTCTGTTTTGTTGATTTTGACTATTTGTCTCCTGTTGCTAAGGTAGGACTTAAACCAGTCTACAGAACCTATACCGATAGCTTGAAGTTTATTACATAATATATGTGGTTGACAGTATCGAAGGCCTTTTGCAGGTCTAAGGTTACCATACCTATGAGGTTCCCCTTTGACATTACAGTTCTCAGGTAATCCATCAGATTATAAGGGAGGTGTCGGTTTGAGTAGGATCTTCTAAAGCCGATTGATAGCTATGGGAGAATGTTGTTGTTATTAGGTACTTAACTACTTGAGAATACACCGCCCTCTCTAGAATTTTAGATATTATACAAGTATACTACAGGCCTATAGTTGCTTACATCAGACCTACTATTTTTCTTGAAGATAGGAGTAACTCTGGCCTCCTTGAACCCCTCCGGTATGGTATTAGTGGTGATTGATAGATTTATTAGTGAGCAATAGGGATTGACAGTTCAGAAGCAAACCCTCTTTTAGGAACTTAAACGGGATGTTATCAGGGCCTGTGCTCTTAGTTGGGTTTAACCTGCTTAGTTCTTTTTGAATAAAGTCATGAGATACACTTACTAGTTGACAACTGTTTGGGGTTACCCCTTTATTGGTATAATATGTTTGAAACTTATCAGAGTCTGTGTTTAAAGGTATTTTGATGCAGCTGGTTTGTTTACTTACTAGTGTTGATGCAACAGATGTGTGGTATGAATTAAAGCAATTTGCCACCTTAGATGTTTCGTGGCATACCTCATTATCGACAGTGAGTACTATGTTAGACCTATCTACTGGCTTATGGCTATACCCCAACTGTTTTAGTTGTTGCCAGAGCTTTCTGGGGTTATGCTTATACTCTTCAATTTTTGAGCAGTAGTGCTTTGCCTTTGCTCCTTTTATAAGTCTCTGTACTTTTGTTCCTCACCCTTTGGAATTCATTTAGTGCTGCAATATCCTGTCTGTTTGCTCTAAATCTTTTTAGCAGCTGGTCTCTGAATTTCATATTATCTAATATCTCGGTATTCATCCAGGGTTCAGTTCTTCGTTTAATCCTAACCTCTTTAACTGGTGCAATATTATCAAGGATGGTAGTGAACATTGTTTTGAATTTTTCCCAGGCATCGTTTACGTCCGTGCAACTTGTTATCTCTGTCCAGTCACAATTGTGTAGCCTATTTACCAGTGTTTCTTTACTGTAGTTTCTAGTTGACCTCATTTGTATTGTCCTGTGTAGGCCTATCCTATCCCTAGTGATTTTCCTGGCGCAGTAAATGATGAAATGATCACTAAGACCTGTGGTAATGACGCCTGACTGACTAATGTTCTCAGCGCGGTTACAAAGTATGTGGTCAATTAGGGTGGCTGAGAACTGTGTGATCCGGGTTGGAGTATTAATTAGTTGAGTGTAACTATTTAATCCTAGAATTTGCTTATACCTTTTGCATAGCCCGTTATTTTGCTGCTGAAAACAGATATTGAAGTCGCCCAGTATTTTTTGTCTCGCAATTGTTTTCAACTCCGGACAGACTCTGGAAAAGTCTTCTAAGAACTGGTCCTGGGTAGGAGGGCGGTAACTAGTTCCTACTAAGATGGGTTGGGTCTTAGGAAGCAGCACTTCAAACCATAGAATCTCCAGTTTATTGTTATTTAAATCAGGTCTTGGGTTGTAAGCTAAGTCATTTCTAATGTAGGCACATACTCCACCACCCTTTCTGTTCCTATCTAAGCGTTTTATATTGTAACCATCTATTTTGACCTCGTCGTCATGTCACCGTATCATCCAACCAAGATTCAGAGATGGTTATAACTGTGCCCTAATTTTGTTAGCTAGAATCCTAATCTCTGCCAATTTAGGAAGAAGTGATCTTGCAAATTTACATGAATAAAGTGAAGGCCTGTTTTCATAAAACAATCATAATCATCAATTTATGGCAATGGGTCATTTGTATTAAAATTAGGTAAATCAATGTCATCACTGCTAAAGGGTAACTGTGCCAAAGTGCATTTGTTACACACAAAATGAATTCTGGCACCGTTGCTATAATTGTACATACATCCATCATGCACCACCACCCCTTACACATTTTACATAAGGTGCTTTTCTGTTTTTCATGCGTACTTTAGTACAGTGTATGCACCTGTTTGGTAGTGTTTGAGATAATAATGGCTGTATTGTCTCACATTGACCTATGTATGCATTACATATGGAGTTAAGGTTATCATTCCTAGCTACTAGACCCTCATTATCACCGTCATTTATCTGTCTGTTTTGCCTCTGCACAATAGTTTGAGGTCCTGGATTAATTTGGATATCACCACTTAAGAGCGCTACAATAAGAGCTGTGTGCCACTGTTTTTGTTTGGGTATGCGGTGTTGCCATACCTTGCAGCGATAGTGATATTTACTTTTCTGGTAGGATGGCAACTGTTGGGCTTTTACTGTCCAGGGCGCTGTTACTCCATTCACCTTTTCCAGCCCCCATGACTGATTTCTTTTTTCATGGAATTGAAGAAGAAATATAAATATAATTATGGCAGCCTGTACCCCCCTAATGCCTGCCATTTTCACTCTTCGCTCTTTTACTCATATACAATAATATTTATTTCTCTTTTCCAGTCCCTAGTACACTTAGTATCTGCTTTAGCAATCACCACTGAATTACTAGTAAAATTTCCTCTTCAAAACCCTCTTCACTGCTCACTTTTTCCCTTAACTTCACAAACCCCTTACAGTTAACCCCTTATTACACCTCCCCTTCCCATCTCACTTCACAGTCTGGCTTCACCAATTAAATTACTTCTAACTCCTTTCCATTCTGGTAGATCAGAAAGGTTTAATCAATGGTTTTATCCTTCCAAATCCCCCTCAATTTCCATTTATCGGGGGTTGGTGTGGTGTTGTGACTCCTGACCTGTTCTGCTGACTCAGCCATTTTTAAAACACTGAGGGGAGTAACGCCACCTACAACCTGACTTTCCTTGAGTTTATAGATATATTTGGCTTTTTCTGCTATGATTCTCTCACTGTACACTGGTCAGCTGAATATAGGTCAGCTACTAAAACATTAACCTTGACTGTTTAACTATTCACTTCTTTCCCACGACTGGCACTGAGGGATATCCGACCTATAACCTTGGAGTTTTGTACTGTTGATTTGACGATGTCTCCTGTGTTTCCCTCTCGTTAGCACTGGTACAGGTGATATGATGATGGTACAGACATGATGCTACTGTCAACAGATGAACGTCAGTAAAGATGAGAATTTCACTTCGCTAGTTGTACGTCTGGCAGTATTGGCTGTTTGGATGCCGGTCAGCCATGTTTAATAAATGCTCAATTCTTTCCCTCGTTTGGCACTGAAGAAAAAAGTCCTACAGACCTGTCATTTCCTTGGAGATTTAGTTGATCAGGTTTTCTGCCATGTTGTCTTCCCGTTAAACACTGGCGCAGTTGACATGGAGGTCAGTTATTTCATTGTAGTGGAAAACGTCTCATGTCTGGTTCACGTCTGGCAGCAGGTCTGGTACTTGAATGCCGGTCCCTCTTTTGTCATATTTAGTCCATTTCGTTGTCGTCACCGTCAGTTTTTATGTCACTATAGGTTCCTTGCATGTTGTTGCAGCAGTACTTGCAAATTTGGCCATCACTGGAGTTCGGATAGGCCCAGGGGACGGCAAGATATAGGAGCAGCCTTGTTGCTGCTTGCTGCGGCTGCATAAATAAGCAAATTTATAAGTTCCAAACTCATAGTATACTGCAGAATTCAGGGAAAGAATTTTAACAGGATGCATAGAATATCTTGCTTGCAGTCAAGTAAATATACTACAAAAAATCAGAACAATTAGCATAAAATGGAACTGATAACGATAATGCTTCACAACAGACAATAAAACATTGACAAGAAAATATTAACACATTAAAAAACTGAATAATATAATTTACTCAATCAGGTGTCAGAAAATTACACTAAGTAACAGAATGAAAGCAAGAAAAATTTAGAGAAACAATTAAAACTGAATAACATATTATACTGAAGGTATAATTGTGGGAAATTATGTGTGTGAGATTTACAGTTACAATTTTAAATTATTTCACCCACATAACTCTCAGCACAACTAAAACAGTTATTACACTTAATGATACTAGTGTTACCTGGGAGACAGATGGGAGTTTAGCAACAGTGGGTGGCATCACCGTCCCTCCTTTCGTGCCCACCTGCTCACCTTCCCCTCACTCACACAATCTGGACCTTAAAATTAGGAACATATAATTCCTGAATTATTGTATAATACGAAAAAATTAAACCAGTAACTGGTAAATTAGGTTGTGGACTTTAAAACTCCGATTTAATCTCTTGATATTAAAAGTTTTGTTGGTCCACGATTTATTACATATATTCTTAAGGTAGAATATTACGCAGATATACTGAATATTGGCCAACATTAGTTATACTACCTAACTGATGAGGTAATACAATATTTCTTGGGGCGAGGATTGTTGTAGATGCATGCAATTAATGAGTGTCGTCCAATCATCGCGTCCAGTATTTACCTTACTCATCAGCCCTATTATGGCCAAAATTAATATGGATCTGAACACTTCCAGATACCCAGGACATTCACTCATTATATGGCTCCCAGTTATTATTGATTCACTCTTCGTCGACTGAGACTGCACATGATTAAATTTGGTAACACTCCATTTTACGTTTATATTCCGCCATTTTTCGTTGCACTTCCTGGTGTTGATTCTTCTGTCATTTGATATTTTTCTAAAAGTCACGCCAACAGTAAATTAAATAACCACTATTATATTCTTCAACTTTTATACACCAATTTCAGGAAAATTATAAAAAAATCCACAATACTGAAACTGTTAAACACACAATTCGAGGAGAAATAATGAAAAATTCACTGTACCCAGAAATATATACTGTATTGTAAACTTATTACAATAAGTCAATAAAGAAATAGACACACAAACAGTAAAACACTTTAATAAGCAATGCAGTTCTGTAACACTGTACAGGAGATGATGATGTCATTGCTTCATAGTGCTGTATGACCCTAGTAGATTTAGCACTTCCTTTTTATTGTAATAATAATAATGTCATTGCTTTAGAATTATTATTATAATAAAAAGGAAGTGCTAAATCTACTAGGGTCATACAGCACTATGAAGCAATGACATCATCATCTCCTGTACAGTGTTACAGAACTGCATTGCTTATTAAAGTGTTTTACTGTTTGTGTGTCTATTTCTTTATTGACTTATTACAATAAGTTTACAATACAGTATATATTTCTGGGTACAGTGAATTTTTCATTATTTCTCCTCGAATTGTGTGTTTAACAGTTAAAGTATTGTGGAATTTTTTTATAATTTTCCTGAAATTGGTGTATAAAAGTTGAAGAATGCAATGCTAGCCGAAACAAGTCGTTGCAGAATGTGCTGGGGGCAATGCCTCTTGCTGCCTTGTAGGGCTGACCAGTGCACCGCCATCAGCTCTGGCGCCCAAAGGGGGCAGCACTGTATAGTTCTCTGCTGGTCTGTCGCAGCCCCCTGCATCAAGCAATGGCATGGGCAGAAGCTTCTTTGTGGCATCTGCAACTGAGTACATCCATCGACGGCCGGGGTGGATTGTTATGTCATATTCCTGGCTAACCTTTATATCCCTCTTCAGTTTGTCAGCCCCTGGAAGCTGGAAGTACTTAGCTATCCTCCTGGCAGCTACAAGTTGAATCCTGTCCTCAAGGGGCTGCAGCTGGGCCAAGAAAGTTCAGATTCACCGCATTAGCCCACCTAGGCGCCCCCAGCATGGCCCATACAGCTGTGTTCTGAACCACACAGAGACACTTGATGTTTGTGGGCCTGGCGTGAATCAGCCCAAGTGCACCGTAGTCGATGAGCGAACGTACGGCCTGTATGTAGAACAACCTTATGGCCCCGAGGCTGTCCCCGACCCTAGGCTTGGGTATGGCAGGGGCAGCAGTATAGAGGAAGCTGTTGAGAATACTGAAAGTTCTCATTATACTTTCCAGAGAGATAGTATGCAATGCTATACCCTTAACACAAAACTTTGTATGATTTCTTATTTATGAAAATTTACTGTTAAATTTGAATTTATTTCTTATAAATATTTTTAAATAACACACATATACAGATATTATTTAGTAAGCTCGTAAAAAAATGTTTTGTACGGGACACTGAGAATGCAAAATTTGTCAGTAAGAGTAAGCACAGACTGTACCTCTTCAACTCGCTACCTAACTTTCATATACCACCGCAACAATTTACATATATTGGCTACACATTCGAAATTCTCTACCAAATTTCTAAAATATGCGCACTCACTTCTTCACTACAGAAAAATGGAAATGTGAAACGACAGTGAATTATTGTTATAACCAAAATGGAGCGCTAAACCTACTAGGATCATAGAGCGCTGCAGGTCAGGGAGAGATGCAGGATCAAAGGACAGGCAAGGGTGGTGAGGATAACAAAGGTAAAGTTAGGAAGGGATGAGACGAGTGTTAAAGGAAATATTATCAAAGTTTGTGCAATAAATCGGTTGCTGTCTAAAAGTCAAAGAGGGACTGACCACCTCAAAACTACTACTTAAAGGGTGATGGACTATTTACGTCGTATTCACATCTCCGCTGCTTCTATCAACTTTTCTATAGTCGACTGAAGAAGCCTACTGTGTAGGTGAAGCGTTTCGGAATAAAGGTACCTAACTATTGCACATGTGTCTTACCAACCTGTCGGTATTTTATACCATTTTAATATTCACTTGATGAGATATATTAAAAATGTTAGTTAATGGTTCACAAAGCTCCATTTTGTACTCTTTACGAACCCTTAAAAAAAAGTTCATCAGGGCCCAGGATTTTATTTTGCCTCAGTCGGTCTAGCTGTTTGATTACAATATCTCTAGTGACTGTGATATTACATAATTTATGTTCTTCAGGCCCACTATAAAAATTAATTCCTGGATAATGTTTGTGTGTTCATTTGTGAAAAACGAGAGGAAATAATTATTAAAAATCGGGCATATTTGATTCTCCTTGTCAGAAAGATGCTTAGAGTTATTTTTAAGGGGACGTATCTTTTCTCTAACTTTCGTTCTATATACCTGGAAAAAACCTTTCGAGTTAGTTTGCGAATCCCTAGCAACTTTAATTTCATAGTCCCGTTAAGCTTTTCTTATCCCCTTTTTAACCTCCCTCTTAATGTGAATATATTGATTCAGATGACCCTCGTCTCATTTGATGTGTCTATACATTCCTTTCTTCTGCCCTAATAGATGCTTGCGCCTATTATTCATCCATTTCTATTGGATCTTATTTCTTTATACGGAATTAACGTTCTTCAAGCAGCATGTACAGTGTTTAAAAAATTGTCATATTGATAGCTCTCTTAGTTACTCCGGTCCACAGATGAAAAGTGTTCTCTAAGCCCATTGTAAACTGCTAAACGAAAATCTGGGACGTTACTGAATTATTCCAACTATCATACTTCCATTCAATTTTAAAAGTAATATATTTGTGGTCGCTTGCACCAAGTTCCTCTGTATTTTCTAAATACATTACTCATTTAGGTGGGATTATTTCTATTGAATCTTATTTCTTTATATGGAATAATTCTTCTTCGAGCAGCATGTATAGTGTTTAGAAAACTGTCATATTCATAGCTCTCTTCGTTATCCCAGTCCAGAAACAAGTCAAGCAGGTTACATTCCTTTGTAGGTTCTGTAACAAACTGCTTTTTAATAAAATCCTGAAGTGTCTCTAAAAAGTCGTAAGATTCAGAATTCCTAGTCAAGGAATTCCAATCAATATGACCAAAGTTAAAGTCTCCTAGAATAACTACATTATCGTGCCTTGTGGCGTTAATTTCTTCCCAAAGTATTCTTCCATGGTCCTTATCCAGGCTAAGGGGACGGTATATGACGCCTAAGATTAATTTTTAATGCCATTCTGAAAATTCTACCCAGACAGACTGTATTTGTTATTTCAGACTTTTTACACATTTCTATGCAGCAATTCAAGCGATCTCCGACATACAGTGCCACCCAACTTTCCTTACCGATACTTCTGTCTGCGTGGAGGAATTTAAAACTCTAAATGTGATACTCAGAAGGCATGTCCCGATTTTTTCTATTAAACCACGTCTCAGTTATGGCAAATACATCAATGTTACTCGCACTTGCAACTAATGCCAACTCGTCTATCTTATTTTTTAGAAATACGACTATTTGTATAATATAAATTCAGAAACTATCCTTTCTCTTTTTCTGTTCCTCTACTATCCATACTACTGTCCTTATCACCTAGTGCCACTAGCTTTCTAATATTAAACAATAACTCTACCTCATTCTGCTATAAATGGTTTCCCTAAAGCTCACAATATCGCTACTATTCGTCGCTCAACCCTTGGGACGAGCGGACGCGTGCTGAGCCTGCCCCCTACTGACAGCTGGTGGAAGCTTGGTTTTCACAAAATGGCGCAGCAGGGTCGTCGTCGGGTAAACACAGTTGGCATAGAAGTGGTACGTGGGGCTGAGACTGCCCAATCTGCTCAGCTTTTACTGCCTGCCATAATCTGTGACACCTACGGTATAGTGAACGAAGAGCTGTATGGTGTGGCGTTAAATGGGGCATACAGAAGGAGAAGGTAGCCCAGTACCAAGATATTTGTATACCAGTAAATCCTGCTATGACTGTTAGACTACACGACGTGTCCCATTATTATACGGGGATAAAGATAAGAAATGTGCCTTTTGAGGATGATGAAGTGGACCTACATGCTGTGTTCAAAAGATAGGGGACGGTTCACATGGCTACGATGGGAAGTGGAATGATCATATGCTGGTGTGTATTGACATTGAGGTATCCTATTCCCTCCTACATTCAATTAGACGACTTCAGGACGCAAGTGATGGTTACCTACGTGAGGCATCGTCGAACTTGTCACTTATGCGGGACCTATGATCACATTGCAGTGCAGTGTGGTCGTCGGCAGGGTACTCAGGAGGCCCCGGAAGTCCAGGAGAAGATATTATTGGTATAACAGAGATCTGGTTCAACCTGAAAGATAGAGAAATGCCTTCTGAATGCAACATACAGGGTTATAAACTATTCCACACTGATAGGGTCAACAGGAAGGGTGGTGGGAGGCGATGTATGTCAGGGATAATTTAAATTCTTGTTTTAGACATGATATAAGATTAGAAACATCAAACACTGAATCTGTTTGCTACAGTTTTTCGAGGGTCGTGACAAATTAATTTTAGGAGTGATTTATAGGCCTCCAAACCTTGATAGGGAGTGCAGTAAGATGTTAAAGGGATGAAATACATAAGGCATCTAGATATGAAAATGTTGTGTTCATGGGAGATTTTAACGTTAAACAAATTGATTGGAACAATATGACAGGAAATCTTGAGTCTAGTGACTGTCTTGATGCAGTTCAGGATTGCTTTTTAGAAAAGTTTGTGACAGAACCAACTAGAGGAAACAATCTGCTTGGCTTGGTGTGAAGGCATACTCAGCCCTGTAACAACTGCAGTCAGTATTACTAAGGCTGGCTCCTCCTCAGGAATATTAATGCATAGAAAAAGAACAAAAACTGTCAAACATAAACACTTTATTATTTAGAAATATAAAATATAAAACACTTAAATATGAAATATTGATCCTACATTAAAGAAAATGAAAAATGAAAAATATAAATGATATCTGAATTCAACGCTAATATATATATATAAAACTTGGGTGTCTGGTGTTGGTGACACTGTGTGTTGTTGAAATCGTAGCCGTTGCTGATGATGTGGGGGGGGGGGGGGTCGCAGGTGTTGGTGACAACCCACTGGTCCGTTCTTCACAGAGTCTATAGCCGTAAAATAATCTATCCAGATGACAGGAAAGCAGGTTCTTTACTGCTGCAATGATTAGGGGTTACGTCCTGCAACTTCATACAAGTGCACAGGTAAGTAGATAAAACATGGGACGTCTCAGGACATTAGTCCGTCTCCTTCAATTCTACTTGTTGGTTGGCAGGTGACCCATTCTGTCTTTCCAAGAGTAGTGATGGGAGCTGTGAGTCGAGTGATTACTGTTTGGCCGAAGCCCCACACGTCACCTTTCAGGGGGGGGGAAGGAGGGGAAGGGATAGCGGGAGCTAGACTGACCCTACCTTAACAAGCAGCCGGCAATCAAACTATCACTTTCTGGGAGGTGGAAAAAATGGGGGGAATAGCGGGAGCTGGACTTACCCCACCTTAACAAGTAGCTGGCAATGAAACTATTGTTACTATATACTCACTCGCTACTCCTATCTATTGAACTTTTCCCTCACACTCCCCCATACCAAGACTTATAGTCAAGGAGTATAAGAAGAAAGGCGAGGAAAAAGTTCTAACATGTGGAAGTCGCGTAAGACAACAAATCTTCTACTGACTGTCACGACTTAACCAGTCAGAGAAATAATTGGATAAACCATTGATATACACAATATGGAATTAAAAGCTTGGAGTGCTAAGGTCCACCTCAAGAGGCGACTGTTGGTTCCCTTAAAAGTTTCCAGGTATAACAAAGGCTTGTGATCCGTTTCTAAAATGAATTCTTTTCCCAGTAGATAAAATTTAAGCTTGGAGATACCCACACAAGAGCCAAACATTCCTTTTCTATGATGGAGTATCTCGTTTCGGCGGAAGGAGTTTCCGACTTAGGAAGCATACAGGGAAGGGAGTACCATCATGGTATTGTAGTAACACCGCACCTAAGCCAGTATTGGAGGCATCAGTTCTTAAACAAAATGTTTTATTAATATCTGGAATCTTAAGTATAGGGTCTTTCGAGAAGATATTTTTAATCTCATTAAACTTTTCCCGAGCTACGTCGGAAAGTTCAAGAGGTTCCTTCACAGACTTTTTAAGGAAGTCGGATAAGATGCCTGTAAAATCAGTAAGGTTCGGGATAAACCGTGCATAAAAGTTTACAGAACCAAGAAAGCTATGCATGAGCTTCTTGGTTTTGGGGAATTTAAATTCCAATAAACCTTTGATCTTACTGGGGAGAGGCTGCATGGAGTTATTAGAAAGTATCAGTCCAAGATATCTAATCTTGTTATACCCAAGGAAGCATTTCTTCGGCTTGGCAGTGAGGCCATGTGAGCGTAACCTACGGAAAACTGATGTTAATGTTTGGATATGCTCGCCCCACGTGGATGTCATTACGTAAATGTTATCAAAATAAACTGAAACATTTGGCATATTACCCAAGACCTTTCTCATCAGTCTCACGTAGGTAGCACAGGCAGTTACCAAACCGAAGGGCATAGTTCTATACTGCATCAGTCCTTGGTGTGTAGGAAAAGCGGTATACTGCTTAGAAGAAGGATCTAACATTACTTGATGATATGCCTGCGGAATATCAATCTCTGAAAAGAAGGAAGAGTCATAAAATTTGTATAGATCGCTATCTATTAAGGGCATAGGCTCAGCATCCCACCGAGTTATAGCATTAAGGCCTCTGAAGTCAATAGCAAGTCTACATGAATTATCCTCCTCCTTAACCATGACTACTGGTGAGCAATATGCAGATACTGAAGGTTCAATGATCTTTAGTTTTAATAATTTGTCTACCTCTCGGTCAAATGCATCCCTAAGGTGAACTGGAACTGGGTATAATTTCCGTTTGATAGGGTTGTCCGTCACTAAGTCAATCTTATGGACTACCGTGGAGGTGACACCTGGAATATCAGTAAAGACGTCTGAGAAGTTACTCACACATTGAAGTAGTTCATGTCTCTTATGGTCATCCAAAGAGTTATTAATATTAATGTTTGTTGCGCCCAAGTGGTCAAAAGTCACCAAGTCATGTAGTTCTCTATCATAGTCTAAGCTAGAGGTGTCAATTACGCACACCTTACATTCTTCAGTTGTCTTATCAAGTTCGTGTGGAAAAACTAAGTCAAAGTTATTAAGGCAGTTAACCGAATTTCTTCGGTAATATTTGTTAAGGATGTTTATATGATAGAGCTTAGGTTTCCCCTTGACTTCTATGAGGTAATCAACCTTCCCCACAAATTTTTATTACTTTATATGGATCTTTCCATGCTACTAATAATTTATTTGACTTGATAGGCAGAACTTCATCCCCTACTTTAAAACTTCTCCTCTGACTTTTAAAATCAAAATAGGTTTTGTACTGGTCCATTGACAAGTGTAAGCTTTTCGAAACTATGTCAGAGGTCTCCTCAAGTTTGGATCTAAGGTCAAGGAGAAACTGGTAAGAAGTCTGAACCTCAGCATTTACCTCCTCATTAGTCCATAAGTCATGAAGGATGGACAATGAGCCTTTGGCCTGTCTACCATAGAGAAGTTCAAAAGGTGAAAACCCCAAAGAGTCACTGGGAACTTCCCTCATGGCAAACAAAGCACAGGGTAGGTAACGATGCCACTCCTTAAGTTTAAGGGAACAAAGTTTCCTTAAAATGGACTTGAGAATCGAATGCTGGCACTCAATCCTCCCATTACAGCTGGGATGATAGAGTGTGGTGAAGAGAGGCTTCACTCCCAGAAGTTGGTAGAGATGTTGCATTAAGTCAGATGTGAATTGTGTCCCACGGTCAGACAAAATTTTTCTAGGGATGCCCACTCTGGAGAAGATGGACAAAAGGGCTTCAGCCACCTCTGTAGTAGTTATGGTCTTTAAGGGTACGGCTTCAGGGAAACTCGAAGCATAATCAACTAATGTTAATACATATCTGTGTCCCCCAGATGAAAGTGGAGATAAAGGACCAAAGATGTCAATTGCTACTCTTTCGAAGGGTACCGTAAAGATGGGCATTTTGACCATAGGTACTCGCCTGGTACCTCGGGAGGATGACAGTTGGCAAACTTTACACGATCTACAATAGGTAGTGACATCTGAGGACATTTTTGGTCAAAACTAGGTTTCCCTAATTTTATTTAAGGCTTTACGATGCGAGAAATGTCCGGCCACTGGCAGGTCATGAGCCATTTTATGAACAGTTTCTCTGCATTGACTTGGAACAACTAAGATGGAATAGTCTATCTCATCTGAATTTAATTTGAATACTGACTTGTACAAGATACCTTTTATATATTCAAATTTATATGAAAAGTTTTTCCTTTGGATAACTTGAGTTTTGTTTAACGGCATTATGGCAATTCTGAAGAGAAGGGCAATTAGGTTGTAAATTGACAAAGGAGTCCTTTGATATATCTAAAGGCTTGAAGTCAGGGAAAATCAAAGGATGGACAGTTGGAGAAGCCTGGGCTTTGGTCTGAGCCCTAGTCAAGACATTTATAGTATCGGAGGTGATATCTTCACTTTCATGTAACAAGTGAACCGGTGATCCTACTACCTCGCTTTCGAGAGTAGCATCATTGGTTTTTAATCCCACATGAATCTCACGAGACATTGTCTCATCTGAACTTTCGAGGGGCTTCTCTGACTCTACAGGAAGAGGATCTGAAAAGCTTATGTCCATCTTTGGTGATGAAAGGTCAACCTCAGAAGGAAGAATGGCACCTTTTACATTACCTATTGGTATGGAGCAAGAAGTGATGGGAGCTAGTACGGCTTCAGACCAACCTGTGAACCATTTAGACCTAATGTAACAACGGATGGTAGGAAAAGTGTCTGTACGGCCCAAGTAGTCTGAAAGTATAGCAGAGGAATGAGTTTCTTTAAGATTAGGGAACAGCTTATAAGAAATGACTGTACATGTGCATCCAGTGTCTCGTGAAATGGTAGATACATTAAGTCCATTAACTGTTCCTGAACAGAAGGGTGCTTGGTCATTACAGTCTTTAAAACATATTCCAACTTTTTGGACCTTCTTAGAAGGACAATCTGGACGTTTATGTCCCTTAACACCACACAAATGACAAACATGAATAAAAGAAGTCATTTTATTCTCCACTAGAGGCTTTGATTTCTTAAGGTCTGATGAACCCTTGCCCTTAGGGTTCGATCCCTTTAGGTCTTTATAGGAATTGTGAGCCTCAGCATACAGGTCAGCAGCCTCAGCAACTTCCTCAGCTTCAATCAGGTTACATTCTCTGATGAATGTTCTTATCTGGTGGGGAAGAGCTGTCAGGAACTGGTCAGCAACCATGAAGTCTCTAAGAGATTCATAACTGTGATCAATTCCTGAACTCTCTATCCAAAAGTCGAACAAACGAAAGAGTGTTACTTGTAACTGCTGAAAGTTTTGGCCATTCTGTAAGGTGGCATACCTGAAATCTTTCCTGTAAGAATTTGTGGTTTTTTGATATGCTTTAAGGATTGCCTTCTTCACTAGGTTATAATTACATATGATATCCTGCGACAAAGTCGCATAGATATTCAAAGCTGTACCAGAAAATAACATTCCTAACCTGGTAGCCCAGGTGTCAGCAGGCCATTCACAGAGGGTAGTGGTATTTTCAAACCTGATAATGTATGAAGTAATATCTTAACCCTCTGTGAAGGGAGGTAAATTAGGTGTTGGAATGTGTGCACTAGCTGCATGAAGTTCAATTACTCATTCCTCTAATTGTTGTTGTGTAAGAGTTAACTTTTTATTCTCTAATTCAAGGCAAGCTTTCTTGAGCTCGCGATCTTTTTCTCTCTCTCTTAACTCAAGTTCTCTAGCTTTTTCCTCACGTTCTCTAGCTTTTTCCTCAATTTCTCTATCCTTTGCTGTTTCTCAAGTTCTCTTAATTTAACTTGTTCCTCACGTTCTTTAGCTTGTTCCTCACGTACTCTAGCTCTCTCCTCATGATCAAGTCTATCACGCTCCTTTTTGTCTTCTCTCTCTCTGTCTATCTTGGTTTTCTCTTTCGATTCTCTCTCCTTTTTCTCCTGTCTTTCAAGGTTCTCTTTCTCCTTTTTCTCTTTTTCGATTCTTTCTCTCTCCTTTTCCTCTTCTCTTTCGATTCTCTCTCTCTCCTTTTCCTCTTCTCTTTTGATTCTCTTTCTCTCGTTTCCCTCTTCTCTTTCGAGTCTCTCTCTCTCCTTTTCCTCTTGTCTTTCCCTTTCTGTCTCTCTTCTCTCTCAATTCTCTCTCTTTCTATTCTTTCCTGGATCTTAGCACTAATGAAAGGTTTTAAATTTTTGCCTGTTATTCCTAACTTACTTCCAGTGTTCATCCAAAACTGGTATTCCTCCATACTTGCAAGAATAACTTAAACTACCAGGGGAAAAATGAAACAGGTATCAAAGAAAATGGAGGGTTCAATTCCTGCTCCGCTCAAACTGTAAATAAACCAGAGGGCTCGATCCCTGCTTCAATTAAACAATAAGTATTAATGAAAACGAAGGGTTCTATGCCGGCTCCGAGCAAACAGTAAGTAGAATGGGGTCCCTTGACCATCCAATCTTCTCAACAATAAATCAAGAGTGTCCTATGACAGTTCCCTTGATATAATAAAGAGCTCAATGAAACAAATTGTCACTGGAAAATCTCGGGTCTCCAGAGTCTAATCCTCCAAAGCATTTCAAGCTCACACAAAAATAGGCGGCAGAATTAACTAGTATTCCTGCCTTGACTTGACTTAAAATAAATTGTGACTATAACAATCACCAAATCTTTTAAATACCTGTACTGTAGTCCTACCATAGAGAATGATTACTCATGGCTGGTGGTAACCGTCTGTGGTATGCAGCGTTGAAGTTCCAATGGTAGATTCGTGGAGTTGAATCTTGATTCAGACGAGCGAATCCTGGCAAGGTCGCCACTTGTGAAGGCTTACTCAGCCCTGTAACAACTGCAGTCAGTATTACTAAGGCTGGCTCCTCCTCATGAAAATTAATGCATAGAAAAAGAACAAAAACTGACAAACACTTTATTATTTAGAAAATATAAAATATAAAACGCTTAAATATGAAATATTCATCCTACATTAAAGAAAATGAAAAATGAAAAATATAAATGATATCTGAATTCAACGCTAATATATATATATATATATATATATATATTATATATATATATATATATATATATATATATATATATATATATATATATTATATATATATATATATATATATATATATATATATATAAAACTTGGGTGTCTGGTGTTGGTGACACTGTGTGTTGTTGAAATCGTAGCCGTTGCTGATGATGTGGGGGGGGTCGCAGGTGTTGGTGACAACCCACTGGCTCGTTCTTCACTGAGTCTATAGCCGTAAAATAATCTATCCAGATGACAGGAAAGCAGGTTCTTTACTGCTGCAATGATGAGGGGTTACGTCCTGCAACTTCATACAAGTGCACAGGTAAGTAGATAAAATATGGGACGTCTCAGGACGTTAGTCCGTCTCCTTCAATTCTACTCGTTGGTTGGCAGGTGACCCATTCTGTCATTCCAAGAGTAGTGATGGGAGCTGTGAGTCGAGTGATTACTGTTTGGCCGAAGCCCCACACGTCACCTTTCGGGGGGGGGGGGAAGAGGGAGGGGAAGGGATAGCAGGAGCTAGACTGACCCTACCTTAACAAGCAGCCGGCAATCAAACTATCACTTTCGAGAAGGTGGAAAAAAGGGGGAGAATAGCGGGAGCTTGACTTACCCTACCTTAACAAGTAGCCGGCAATGAAACTATTGTTACTATATACTCCCTCGCTACTCCTATCTATTGAACTTTTCCCTCACACCTGGTTTTTGTAAACAAAGAATCATTAATTAATAATCTTGAGGTTAATTCTGAGCTTGGGGAAAGTGATCACTTAGTTTCAATATATCATGGAATTACACAGATAACTGCAATCAAATCTCTGTCCCAGATTTTCGCTTGGCCGACTTCAGGGGACTGAAAAATTACCTGGGTGGGCTAAATTGGGACGTCCTAACTATGGGTCAGGTAGGTGATCTTGGTTGCCAATATGACGTTTTTCAGAGCATAGTTCTAGTTGCCCAGACAACTTTTGCTCTGAGTAGGGAAATTAGATTTAACAAAAATGATCCCAAATGGATACAAAATAGATTAAATAATTTCATTGGTCAAAAGAGAGGCATATACAGGCGTATCAAAAGAGGGGATGGGCAGTTAAGAAATTAATATATTCATTTAAAGAGAGAAATAGAGAAAGGAATAAGAAAAGCAAAAAGGGATTATGAGGCTAAGGTCGCAAGGAATTCGAAGACTAACCCAAAAGAGTTCTTTCAGGTATACAGAAGTAAGATTAGGGACAAGAGTAACTCAGGTCCGATCACTGACAGTGATAAGGGTACGTGTGAAATTTTCAATACCCAGTTCGTCTCAGTTTTTACCCAGGAAAATGCTAGCGAGATTCCTGAAATAACAGATTATGTAGAACAGGACGATAATAAACTATGCACGATTGCAGTAACTAGTGACATAGTCCTGAGACAAACTGAGAAATTAAAACCTAACAAATCCCCAGGCCCTGAGGAACTGTTTGCAAGATTATTAAGGGAATGTAAAGAGGAACCTAGCATACATTTGGCAAATCTTTTCAACATATCACTACAGACTGGCAGAGTACCTGATAAGTGGAAAATGGCAAATGTTATACCTATTCACAAGGCAGGTGACAGGTCCTTAGCTTTGAACTATAGACCAATAAGCCTTACCTCCATAGTGGGAAAATTTATGGAATCAATAACTGCTGAAGCAATTCGTAGCCATCTTGATAGGCATAAATTGATTAATTTACTTACAAATTTACTAACTTTTTTCACTAAGGTGTTTGAGGAGGCAGATCATGATAATGAATATGATATTGTGTATATGGACTTCAGAGGCTATTGAGGAAACTTAAGGCACACGGAATAGGAGGATAAATTTTTTCCTGGGTAGAGGCATTGTTGACAAATAGGCAGCAGAGATTTTTCGTAAATGGGGAGAAATCAGAATGGGGGCACTTCACAAGCGGTGTTCCACAGGGATCAGTGTTGGGCCCGTTGTTGTTCACAATTTACATAAACCACATAGATGAGGGAATAAATAGTACAAATGCAAAGTTCTAAATGTTGGACAGGAAAATAACCATGCCACATGTAAACTAAATAAAGTAGGATTTAGAAGTTCTAGTTACCAGTAACCTAAAACCAAGACTACAGTGCATTAGTGTTCGCAATAAAGCTAACAGAATCCATGGCTTCATATCTAGAAGTATAAATAATAGAAGTCCTCAGGTTGTTCTTCAACTCTATATATCCTTGGTTAGGCCTCATTTAGACTATGCTGCATAGTTTTGGTCACCGTATTACAGAATGGATATAAATGCACTGGAAAACGTACAGAGGAGGATGACAAAGATGATCCCATGTATCAGAAATCTTCCCTATGAGGATAGACTGAGGGCCATGAATCTGCACTCTCTCGAAAGGCGTAGAATTAGGGGGGATATAATCGAGGTGTATAAATGGAAAACATGAATAAATAAAGGGGATGTAAATAGCGTGCTGAAAATTTCCTGCCAAGACAGGACTCGCAGCAATGATTTCAAGTTGGAAAAAATCAGATGAGTGGAACAAACTCCCCAGTACAGTTATTGAGGCTAAAACATTGAGTAGTTTTAAAAGTAGGTTAGATAAATACATGAGTGGGTGTGGGTGGATGTGAGTTGGACCTCACTAGCTTGTGCTGCTAGGTCTGATGCCATGCTCCATCCTTAAGTGGTGGTGACTTGACTAGGTGGGCTAATCCGGGGGGGACACATGGACCTGTTTCACGTGCTTCGGTGGGCCTGCTGCGGTGTTCCTTCTTTCTTGTATTCTTATGTTCTTATGAGTGGGTGTGGGTGGGTGTGAAATTGACCTGACTAGCTACTAGGTCGGACGCAGTGCTCCTCCCTTAAGTGACGTGTCTGACCTCACTAGGTCAAGGCATTGGTTTAAGCCGGTGGGGAGAATTGAAGCTGCCTCGCATAGACCAATAGGCCTGTTGCAGTGTTCTTCTCTTCTTTCAAATCATTAATATTTACAGTGAGACTCTTGATGCCGACATAGGAGGCTTTTGTTTAGGCACTGGCATTTTCCACCTATTACCACCTTGGACACCATCTAACCTCTGAGAACCCCCTTTCACAGGTCTCTTGCCCGTGGTTCCCCCAGAACCATGCTTCGCTACATTCACCCACACCTTTTTACCAGAACTCTGTGCCAAACTGAACCTCCTTAAAACCCTATTCATCTTTCTTGGTTGGCGGCTCGACGAACTCTCCTTAGGTTTCATTCCTCCCTAAATCTATCGAAACTAAATTACAGCGATCAGATATATTCTGCGGCCTCTACCACTATTCTTTCTAAGCTTGATCCCGTTTATTATCAGAGATTACTTTTGTGTCTAGGTACTTTTCACTCCTTCCTTGTCGAGAGATTATTTGCAGAGGCGTATGTTCCATCCCTGAACGATCGGCGTGATGCCTATTGTCTCCGATATTTCGTCCGATCTCATGACGTTCGTGATCTTTCTGCATACAGGATAGCAACAGACGTTAGTAGAAGACCCTTATTTGATCGCCACAATGTTTACTCCTATCCTTTTGCTCTTCGTATTCATTCTCTTATGGCTTCTCTTCATTTGTCCCCTTTATATATTCATTTGGCATCTACCTTTTCTTTTCGTTCCATGGGTACTTTCGACAGTTCAAGTCCTTTCTTCTCCGCTGCCGTGTACGAAGCTCAAATACCTACACTTGCTACTCGCTCCATTTTTCAGTTTACACTGATAGTTCAAAATTCTCTGATGGTGTCGGGTTTGTAGTACTGTTGTTCCCGGAGAGTATTGTTCGTGGTCATTTATTAGACTCGACTAGCATTTTACAGCTGAACTGTAAGCAATTCTCATTTTGATTATTCATAATGAATCCATGCCTAACATTTCTAGTAGTTTCGAACTCCTTTAGTGTTTAGTAGGCTATTAGAAAATTGAAATCACCTCAAATCCTAGTTCTTCGTATCCAGTTTTGGTTGCACCGCATTTCTAGGAGAAACAAAGAAATCGTTTTCTGCTGGTTCCCTGGTCATGTAGATGTTCAGGGCAATGAGAGGGCAGACTTTGCTGTGCAGTCAGATGTACTTGACCTTCGCGTTTCATATAGTTTTCCATTCTCAGACTATTTTGCTGTCATCTCTAGCCACCTTTGCAACCATCGAGAACAACGTTGGTCTGATCTGATTCATAACAAATTATATTCTATCAAGCCGTGTTTAGGTTACTGGCTGTCCTTCTTATCATCGATGCCGGGGAAGGGTTAGGAGTGTAGGCGGGCGCACACGTTATACTCCAATTTACCATATTCTATTGGACTGTTTTGTCTACACGATAGCACGCAGAATTTACCCCAGACGTCGTCACAGCTCTAAAACTCACTATATCTTCCCTCCTCGCTGACGGCCTCACCTATGACAAACTCTCTCTCTCTGACTTTTTGACAGCATCAGGTTTATTACACAAGTGTAATTTTGATGGTACATCCTTTAGCACTTCTCTCAGCCCTTTCTTACTCCACCTCAGTTATCCTTGGAGTTAAGAGTAAAGTGAAAAATTTTACCATTATTGAAAGGAGATGAAGATAAGGTAAACTGGAGTGTCAACATGATGGCCAGAGAGACGCGCCACTAAAAAATACGTAAAAGAAAGTGTAACAAGTGCAGTTTTGAAGGTGAAAGTCAGTGATTTAATTATAAGTCTGAAACTTATTATTGGTAAATTTTATAACAGTTCAAGTTACACCCAGTAACATTTACATGATAAATATTTTTTTTTTTAGACTGATTTTATGCGATAAGAATCTCATTGTGAAGAGATCATAACAATAGAGATAACGTGAATTGTATTTGGAATTAGCAACCCGAATACATCCAAACCTATATACTTAGTATTAAAATGGTTTAACCGCCGTCTCTTTTGATTCTTCTTTAGAGGAGAAGTGAGAGCGTGTGTTAGAGGGGCGGGGAATCAGTTGGAGGTGTATGGATGTGTGTTAAAGAGAAATATGACCGTAGTATAATTAGTGAGTTAGTGAATTGAAAGGGTGAGGATGGGAGATGAAGATGTGTTTGATGGATGTGGTAGGGAGCTGGAAGAATGTGAAGGTTGTAAAGTGTGCTGGAGGAAAGTTGGAGGGTTGTGAGCGAGTTGGAGGGGTGTGTGGGAGAGTTGGAGGTGTGGAGTTACAGGGAGGGATGCGGGAGTTGGAAAGGTGTGGGAGTGACATGAAGGGCCGTGGGGGTGAGATGGAAGGACGTGGGAGTGACTTGGAAGGGCATGGGAGTGAGTTGGAAGGGCATGGTGATGAGTTGAAAGGATTTGGAAGTCAGAGGAGTGTGGAAGTCAGTTAGAGGAGGGGTATGAATGTGCTGGTTGGTTATGTCATTTAGAAGGATGTGTGTGAGTGTGTTTGACGTGTTTAATTGAGAGTTGAAGGGGTGACAAAATGAGATAAAGGGGTGTAGGAGAGACATGGAGGGGTGTGTTAAAAGTTGTAGGGGTGTGGGAGTGAGTTGGAATAGAGCGGGAATGAGTTAGAAAGTTCTACAAGAGAAATGGAAGGTGTACGAAAGTGTTATGGAGGTGAGTGGAAATGAATTGAAGGGATGTGAGAGTGTGTTTGAGAGATGTGGGAATGAATGCAAGTGATGTGGGAATGTACCGGAGAAGTCTGGTGGTGAGCAAGTGGAAGAGTGTGGGCGTGAGTTAGAAGGTTGGGCGAGTGAATTGGATGAATTTTCTTGAGTTAATTGGGTGAAGGAGTGAGTTTGAGGGGAGTGAGTAGTAGGAGGAGGAGGGTAATGGGATTTAGTTGGAGGGGTGGGTGAGCGTTGATTGAGTTGGAGGAGTGTGAGATTTAGTTGAAGCAGTTTAGGAGGGAGTTAGACGGGTGTAGGAATGAGTTGGAGGAGTGTGGGACTGACTTGGAGGGGTGCAAGAGTGAACTGTGGTACGGGAGCAAGAGGTGGGGAAGTAAATTGGAGGTGTGTGGGAGTTAGTTGCAGGAGTGTGGGGGTTAGTTGCGGGAGTGTGGAAGTACGTTGGAAAGGTGTGGGAATGAGTTGAATGGGTATGGGAAGGAGATGAAGGTGTGTGGGAGTTGAAGAGGAGTGGAAGTAAGTTGACCGAGTGCAAAAGTGAGTGGGAGGGATGTGGGAATAGTTTGAGAGATATGAGAGTGAGTTGTAAGGCTGTGGGAGTGAGTTGAAAGGCTGTTTGATGAAGTTGGACGGGTATGAAAATGAATTGGAGGGGTGAACGAGTGAGTTGGAAGAGTTTGGGAGTGAGTTGGAGAGGTTTGAGTGTAAGTTGAGGTTGTGTGGGGGAGAAAGTTGAAAGAGTGTGGGAGTAAGTCGGACGGGTTTGGGAGCGAGTTGGAGGTGGGGAGAGAGTTGAAGGGGTGTGGGAGTAAATTTGAAGTGAGGGGAGTGAGCTGGCGGGGTGTGGGAGTGAATTTGAGCGATGTGGGAGTTGGAAGGGTGTGGGAGTGAGTTGGGAGAATGTGGGAGTGAGTTGGAGGAGTAAAAAAGAGTTGGAGGCATGTGGGAAAGTTGGAATGGAGTGGGAGTGAGTTGAAGGGGTTTGAAATTAAGTTCAACGGATGTGGGAGTGAGTTGAAGGGGTGTGGGAGTTAGTTGAAGGGGTGTGGGAGTTGGAGAAGTGTGGGAGTGAGTTGGAAGGGTTTGGGAGTGAGGTGGAGGGGTGTGGGAGGTGGAATGGTGTGGGAGTGAATTGGAGGGATGTACAAGTTATAGAGGTATGGCAGTAAACGGAGGTCATTTTAAGTAAGCGGATGGGTATGGGAAAATATTGGTGGGGTGTGGGAGTGAGCTGGTGGGGTGTGGAGTGAGCTGGTGGGGTGTGGGAGTGAGCTGGTGGGGTATGGGAGTGAGCTGGTGGGGTGTGGGAGTGAGCTGGTGGGGTGTGGGAGTGAGCTGGTGGGGTGTGGGAGTGAGCTGGTGGGGTGTGGGAGTGAGCTGGTGGGGTGTGGGAATGAGCTGGTGGGGTGTGGGAGTGAGCTGGTGGGGTGTGGGAGTGAGCTGGTGGGTGTGGGAGTGAGCTGGTGGGGTATGGGAGTGAGCTGGTGGGGTGTGGGAGTGAGCTGGTGGGGTGTGGGAGTGAGCTGGTGGGGTGTGGGAGTGAGCTGGTGGGGTGTGGGAGTGAGCTGGTGGGGTGTGGGAGTGAGCTGGTGGGGTGTGGGAGTGAGCTGGTGGGGTGTGGGAGTGAGCTGGTGGGGTGTGGGAGTGAGCTGGTGGGGTGTGGGAGTGAGCTGGTGGGGTGTGGGAGTGAGTTGTAGCCAATATGTAAAATACAAAAAATGTTAAATTTCTAATCAAATATTAACATGAATGAGGCTATAAAAATTTTATTTTGTTTTACGAAGCTTTACAGACTCTCCAGAATATTGAAAATTTCGTTGTATATCCACAAAATATACGCAACAAAAACACAACAATTTTTTAAATATTTTATTAACAGTATGTGACTCAGTGATCAAAATTTAATAACTCAAACATAAAATAAAATAAAACATGAATGATTTATATAAACTTTCACAGATTGGTCATATGTATACACATATATGTTATGCAAAAACCGCAAACAAGGGATACAAGATTCAAAACAGCCACAGGGGGAGTTGAATGAGAGCTCTAGGCCTTTCGTATTGTAATCAACTCATCAGGAGCTTGCAGTGTTGCAGAAATGAATAAGAGGTCCCAGCAAATTCCCCCAAAAGGAACATTCTTGCTATGAATGAGGTAAGGAGGCAGGAGACGCTCAGCGTCACAGGCACACCAGTGCCAAGTACCGGAAAGATTGGATATTATAGGAGTAAAGGATAGTCAGCCCACAAACAAAGATAATGGAGTGATTACCTGGCAAACTTAACATTGGTGACATGAGAGATATGAGAACTTCAGTTATACTTTGGGACATATTCAAGACTTTACATTCAGAATATAGATGAATCTGACATTTGTCTTAGGAAATTTCCACAAAATTAAGGAAAAGAAAATGGGTTTATGGTAAACTCGTAAAACTCACTTAAAACTAAATGTGACCTCTATAGTTAATCAAACCATACCCCGGCCGGGATTGAACCCGCGGTCAGAGAGTCTCAAAACTCCAGCCCGGGGTATGGTTTGTTTGCAATCGTGTCATTACGATTTCGTGAGTCATAGTTAATCAAAGTGTAGACAGTCATAGTTTATCTATCCCATTAGACTCTTTGGGCAGACACAGGAATAAGACCTAATTCTTTGGAGTGGAACCATGACACTTAAGACAATCCAGAGCGTTCATATATAAATCTGGATTTAGGTTATAAACAATAACCTCAATTATTAACAAATCAAGCTTGAATAATACACATCTACCATTATATAAAGAATGTTTATCATGTTTAATAAATGCTGCTTCTAAAATAATTCTTCCTAGCCGTGAAGTACATGAAACTATTACTTTAACTTGCAACCAATTAGGAGGATTGTTGCAAACTGTTGAGGCTGTGACGAGTACCATCGTTAAATGATATCCAATTTCTTTTAACTTTTCTGATGTTTCTTCACCCTTTATAATCATAATTAGTAATTAGTAAGGGCTTTGGAGTGGCGAATGAAGTATAATCAAAGGTTGTGTAATAACTCTGTTGCAGTAAAAAAGTTAAAGTGGGAGTCTGTATCAAAAGTGGGACCGTCAGCGAGGAGGGAAGATAAAGTAAGGGTTTCAGATCTGTGAAGTCAGACTTTAAATTCTGCCTGCTCCCTGGTAAACAGGAAAACAGAATATGGCAATTATTATTATTATTATTATTATTATTATTAATTTATTATTATTATTATTATTATTATTATTATTATTATTATTATTATTTATTATTATTATTTATTATTATTATTATTATTATTATTATTTATTATTATTATTATTATTATTATTATTATTATTATTATTATTATTATTATTAAAAAGAAGCACTAAACCACAAGGGTTATACAGTGCTGCAGGGCAGGGAAGGATGTGAGGGTATTGGGTAGCAAGAGGGAGAAGGATGATTAGTAGGTTATGGAGTAGAGTGGAGCAATGGATAGTGCAGGGGTAGAGGGTAGCAAGAGATTGAGGTAGAAAGGACTGAGGAGAGTGCTAAAGGTATCATCAGAGTTTGTGGAGTAAATCAGTTGTTGTCAAAAAGTCAATGAGAGAGTCTGGATTAAAGGAGGGTCCATCAGCAAGAGGGGAAGGTAAAGAAAGAGCAGCAGAGCGGAGACGACCTTGGAGCTTAATTCTATGTGCTAGTTGATGGAGTGGGCAGTCCAACAGAATGTGGCTAACAGATACTGGAACCTGACAATTCTCACAGAGAGGAACAGGGTGCCTCTCTATGAGATACCCGTGAGTAAGACGAGTGTGGCCGATGCGAAGACGGGAGAGTAGTCTCCTAACCTCGACATTGATGACAAGAAGATAGCCAGTAACCCATACGCGGATTAATAGAATGAAGTTTGTTATGTAGCAGATTAGACCAACGTTGTTACCAACGGGTGCAAAGGTGGGTAGCAATTACAGCAAAATAGTCTGTGAATAGAACACCTCTATATGAAACTGGGAGGTCATGTACTGCTGACCGTGCAGCTGTCAGCCTGTTCATTGCCCTGTACGTTAATATGACCAGGGACCCAACAAAATGCAATGCTTGGTAGAGATACAGCATAACCAAAGTTGGATATGGAGAACTAGGAGAGTGAGATGTATCAGATTTTCATATAGCCTGTAAAGCACTACGGGAGTCTGAAACAACCACAAATGGTGACACAGACATATATGCAATATGGATAAGTGCTGCAAGAACAGTATACAATTCAGTAGTAAAAATGCTAGCCCAGGATAGTAAATGCCCTCGCACGACATTGTCCGGAAACACTTCTGCAAATCCGACGCCATCAGTAGACTTAGAACCATCTGTGTACACTGCGATGGCATGAGAATGAGAGCAGAAGGTCAAGAAAAAGAGAACTGGAAGCTACTGTAGGCAGTTGGGCTTTTGCACATGGCAGTGAGAAAGAACATAAACGAACAGTTTGAACTTCCCAAAGGGGTAGGGAAAGTGAGATGCTACATGGACATAGAAATGTGGTAACTGAAGGGAAGACAAGAGCGAATGTAGGTGAAGAAAAAAGGGACGGAGTAAACAGGGGCGACGAACAAATAAAGAATGTCTACTAACATCAGTGACTATTCTATATATGGAAGGATTGCAGAGATGATGTGAGTGAACATAATAGCGAAGGCAATGAGCAACACGGCGATTGGACAAGGATGGAATATTCGCTTCTGCATAGAGACTCTCAACATGTGAAGAGCAAAAAGCACCAAGGCATAAACGCAATCCTTAGTGATGGATCGGATTTAATTAAGGCTAGAGAGAGTAGCAGGAGAGGCCGCCGAATAGATCTGGTCACCATAATCGAGTTTCGATAAAATTAGGGCTGAATGTAGACGAAGGAGAGTTCTACGATCAGCTCCCCAAGAAAGATGAGCGAGGGTTTTAGGAACGTTCAGCCGGCTGTGACAAGTTGCCTTCAGAGAGGTAAAGTAAGGTTTCCAGGATAACCTACAGTCAAACAGAAGGCCTAGAAACCTGACCGTATCACGTTCTGGGAAACGTGAGCCATAGACGTACATTAGAAGATCAGAGATGACAGAACGTCTAGTGAGTTTTAGTACTGGAAAATTTAACCCATGTGTGGTAGCCCAATTGGAAACACGGTTGACCGCATGCCGGAGAGAAACTGTAATGAGGTGACAGTCAGCGCCTGCACAAGCTATAGCGAAGTCATCAACATAGAATGATAATCAAATATTGAATGAAAGAAGAGAGGCCAAATCATTTATAACAAGGAGAAAAAGTGTTGTGCTCAGAACACATCCCTGGGGAACACCTTCAGCTTGGACGAAGTCCGGGGACAGCATATTATTAACCCGAACACAGTTAAGAAGTTAAGAAGTTCTTTAAGGAAGGATGGTAGATTGCCTCAGAGGCCTAAGGAGTGTGCTTGGACCAAAATATTATACATCCAAGTTGTCATATGCCTTCTCAAGGTCAAAAAATATGGCAATAACTGAGTGGTCATTCGCAAAGGCATTATGAACATATGTATCCAAGTGTAGTAAGGGGTCAGTGGTAAAACGGCCCTTACGAAAGCCATAATGACTAGTGGAGAAACTGTTGTGTATCTCTAAATACCACATAAAACGTCGATTTACCAGATGTTCCATCACCTTGTTCTTACCATCCCACTGCTCTTACCATCACCTTGGTAAGACCAATGGGACGATAGTGGGAGGCATCATGTCCCGTAGTACCCGGTTAGCAGAAAGGGAGAACAATGGCAGATTTCCACAGCTGGGGAAGAACTCCTTGTGACCAAATAAGATTAAAGAGTTGTAAGAGGACTGCAAGGGCTGACTGATGTAAATGTTGTAACACCCGAATATGAACGCCGTCAGGCCCAGCTGCCGATGATTGGCAAACTGAAAGTGTTGCCTCCAATTCCAGAAGTGTAAAAGGCACATTATAAGATTCTTCTGGCAGATTTTGAAGAAATAAACGAGGGGCATAGATGGTGCCCTTGAGAAATATGGACCAGATGATTACCAATTTTAATGCCAACGTCAAGAGGGTTTGCTATATCAACACCGGCAACCCGCAGAAAAGGAGCCGGGTCGGGAGAGTATTTACCACTCGGTTCCCGTACTTTTTTCAAGACTGCACTCATAGAGGAAGCAGAGGTGATGGTGGAAACAATCTTGCAGCAAGTGCATTTAGCATCACGGATGACACGGCGAGTGACCTCTCGCTTCTGCTTAAAATAAAAAAAACCTCTCTGTGGTTCTGTTGTACCGATACCTGCCCCACGTAGCGTGTTTCAAACGTACTGTCCTAGCACAAGCAGGAGACAACCAAGGCATGCACTTCTGAGAATGCCTGCCCGAGGTTTGGGGTATAGAATGAGAAGCTGCTGTTAAAACTGAGGTCGAGAAGAGGTGTAAAAGCTCGTCAATGGAGGACGAAGAAGGAACCTCACTAAAAGCAGTTGTTTGCGAATAAAGATCCCAATTTGCTCGATCAAATTGCTAGCGTGGGCTACAAAGAGTGGTGAATATGAAGGAGAAGTAAGAATGATTGGAAAATGATCACTGTCATGTAAGTCCGGTAGGACAGACCAGGTGAAGTTTAGTGCAGTGGAGGAAGAGCAGATCGAGAGATAGATGCAAGAGAGAGTATGAGTACGAGGATCAAAATGGGTGGGAGTACCCGTATTTAAAACATGAAGGGGGTGAAAAGCGAGAAAAGCCTCTAACTGAATGCCACAGGAGTCACGGTGAGACCTTCCCCAGAGGAAATGGTGGGCATTAAAATCACCAAGTAACAGAAGTGGTGGCGGTAAGGACGAAACAAGAAAAGCAACATCTGGGATAGATAATGCCCGAGAAGGAGAGAGATACAAAGAACAGATTGTATACCACTCATTCAAGTGGATATGGGCTGCAGCGTAATGCAGCAAAGTATGAACAAATAGCTGACAGTACAGAATATCAGGACACTTTCATTAAAGGTTCCATCAGAAAAAAGATCTGAAGAATACAATAAATCATAGCCTGAGATGGGATGGATAACAGCGGAGTGTAATTTTGTTCTTGTATGCTGTGACCAACAGGGGAAAACCGGGAGACAAACATCTGAAGCTCACCCCAATTACCTCTGAAGCCGTGGATGTTCCACTGTAAATAGGCCATGATCGGTAACGAGAAAGATACAAGAAATCTGCAGGCAAAAGTATCTACGGACTAGAGGGGTTAGATCAAGCAGCGAAGGAATGGGATGCTGCGAAGATAGGAGTTGCACACAGGAGAGGGAAGAAGAGGAACAGGAGGTGGATCAATGTCTATTGATGGTCTAGACTCTTCAATATATATTCTGAGAGAGCTTCAAGTGTTTTGGAAGACAAAGACGTTGTATGAGAGACAATATTGGAGATGGAAGGAGGAGAGTGAGTAAAGATTAGGAGAGGAATGGACTGTACCAAAGTAGGGGAGGGGACGAAAGCATAGAGGGAACTGGAGAATAAGTGTGGGAGGGGACAGAAGAAGAAACCTGGGAGGGGGTAGAAGAGGAAGAAACTTGGCAGGGGACAGGGGAGGAAGTTGCAGAACGAGGAGGAGGGTGAACCTCCACACTTGTAACAGAGCCAGTGAAAGGTGAAGAACCAGTTACAGAGACTGGAAAGGTAAAATATGGAGGTAGAAGAAGGAAAGAAGGGGTTCAAGGAGATTTGAGCAATGGGGATTTTTTGGACTTCTAAGAAGTAGAGGGGCGATTGGGAGTGTTGTACGAGGTCTTGTCAATACCGGAACTTGTGAAGGCGAACATGAAGAAGCGAGAACAGACTGAGGTGTTGAGGTAGGGACTTCTGAGTCCAGGACAGCAAAAGAATTAGAGACAGCAGTCACTATGGAAGGGGCAACCACACAGAAGATGGGACCCCAGAGGTAGGGGGACGTTTAGAAACACGAGAATAAGAAATACAGGGTAGTCTCCCTTGGAGGCGTAGATGAGAAACTGCCATAGCACAGGGGAAACGTTCTGCCTCTTTGAGGCAACGGATTTCTAGCTCTTTTAAGTAAACTTGACAACGGCCAGAGTAAGATGGGTGAGCCTCATGACAATTAAGGCAAGAGGGACGTAGACTACAAGACGTATTGGAATGGTCATCAGCACCACAGACTGGGCATTCGGCTATAGACCTGCAATATTTCGCTGAATGACCAAAACGCCAGCAATTTCTACACTGTTATGGTGTAGAGATCACCTTTCGAACTTGTAAACGATGTCCCATTATATAAACAGAGGATGGGAGTTCACGGCAGTCGAAAGTTAATCCTCCACCCATGGGCAGGGAGGACATAAGTATCTACTTTGAGGATTGGGAGGTCTTGGAGTTCCAGCTGTTCTAGAATGTCATCGCCACATGTCTGGAAATTCTGTTGGACAATGGTATGGGGCAGAATGACAGTACCATTGCAAGAATGGAGGGAATGACGTTTTTCGATAGTGACAGGAATAGTATCAATACTTGAAAGAAGAGAAAGGTCATGAGCTTGGTTAGCATTCTGGACAACGATGATGCATGTACCGCTCTTGAGAGCATGAAAGGATATATTTCTACCAACATGGTGTAGGAGCGCTTTGCCAATACTATGGTCGGAAATATAGACAGTAGAGGAAGTTATTAGTAAAGTAAAGAATTTAGTCCATTGTGCATTCTGAAACTGAGTGTGGAAAGGGAGTGCATGACATGCCAGTCTTTTCTGAGTAGAACGAGAAGGAAGTGAAGACGTATCATCAGGCAATTGTTGTGGGCGTTTAGGAGTGGGACCGGAGATGATCTGACGTGGGACGGGTTGGCGATTCGAAAATTGCCACACCATAGAGGGAGAGGCCGGAAGCATAGTCAAAGAAGAGCAGAGGTCAGACGTATTGAAGGAGTCAGGAATCGCGGGAAGAACTAAAAGCCATAAATGAAATCGAAAGAAACCCAAAGTATTTCTTCTCCTATGCCAAATCAAAATCGAGAACAACGTCCAGTATTGGGCCCCTACTTAAACAAGATGGGTCCTACACAGATGACAGCAAGGAAATGAGTGAGCTACTCAAGTCCCAATATGACTCAGTTTTTAGCAAGCCGCTAACCAGACTGAGAGTCGAAGATCAAAATGAATTTTTTATGAGAGAGCCACAAAATTTGATTAACACAAGCCTATCCGATGTTATCCTGACGCCAAATGACTTCGAACA
Organism: Cherax quadricarinatus; assembly: GCF_026875155.1. Lineage (NCBI taxonomy): Eukaryota > Metazoa > Arthropoda > Malacostraca > Decapoda > Parastacidae > Cherax > Cherax quadricarinatus. The sequence goes on from NC_069415.1 coordinate 70,190,850, forward strand.
GGCGATAAATGACATGTCCATGCACTCTGCCCCAGGGCCAGACTCATGGAACTCTGTGTTCATCAAGAACTGCAAGAAGCCCCTATCACGAGCCTTTTCCATCCTATGGAGAGGGAGCATGGACACGGGGGTCGTCCCACAGTTACTAAAAACAACAGACATTGCCCCACTCCACAAAGGGGGCAGTAAAGCAACAGCAAAGAACTACAGACCAATAGCACTAACATCCCATATCATAAAAATCTTTGAAAGGGTCCTAAGAAGCAAGATCACCACCCATCTAGAAACCCATCAGTTACACAACCCAGGGCAACATGGGTTTAGAACAGGTCGCTCCTGTCTGTCTCAACTATTGGACCACTACGACAAGATCCTAAATGCACTAGAAGACAAAAAGAATGCAGATGTAATATATACAGACTTTGCAAAAGCCTTCGACAAGTGTGACCATGGCGTAATAGTGCACAAAATGCGTGCTAAAGGAATAACAGGAAAAGTCGGTCGATGGATCTATAATTTCCTCACTAACAGAACACAGAGAGTAGTCGTCAACAGAGTAAAGTCCGAGGCAGCTACGGTGAAAAGCTCTGTTCCACAAGGCACAGTACTCGCTCCCATCTTGTTCCTCATCCTTATATCCGACATAGACAAGGATGTCAGCCACAGCACCGTGTCTTCCTTTGCAGATGACACCCGAATCTGCATGACAGTGTCTTCCATTGCAGACACTGCAAGGCTCCAGGCAGACATCAACCAAATCTTTCAGTGGGCTGCAGAAAACAATATGAAGTTCAACGATGAGAAATTTCAATTACTCAGATATGGTAAACATGAGGAAATTAAATCTTCATCAGAGTACAAAACAAATTCTGGCCACAAAATAGAGCGAAACACCAACGTCAAAGACCTGGGAGTGATCATGTCGGAGGATCTCACCTTCAAGGACCATAACATTGTATCAATCACATCTGCTAGAAAAATGACAGGATGAATAATGAGAACCTTCAAAACTAGGGAGGCCAAGCCCATGATGACACTCTTCAGGTCACTTGTTCTATCTAGGCTGGAATATTGCTGCACACTAACAGCACCTTTCAAGGCAGGTGAAATTGCCGACCTAGAAAATGTACAGAGAACTTTCACGGTACTCATAACGGAGATAAAACACCTCAATTATTGGGAGCGCTTGAGGTTCCTAAACCTGTATTCCCTGGAACGCAGGAGGGAGAGATACATGATTATATACACCTGGAAAATCCTAGAGGGACTTGTACTGAACTTGCACACGAAAATCACTCACTACGAAAGCAAAAGACTTGGCAGACGATGCACCATCCCCCCAATGAAAAGCAGGGGTGTCACTAGAACGTTAAGAGACCATACAATAAGTGTCAGGGGCCCGAGACTGTTCAACTGCCTCCCAGCACATATAAGGGGGATTACCAACAGACCCCTGGTAGTCTTCAAGCTGGCACTGGACAAGCACCTAAAGTCAGTTCCGGATCAGCCGGGCTGTGGATCGTACGTTGGTTTGCGTGCAGCCAGCAGCAACAGCCTCGTTGATCAGGCTCTGATCCACCAGGAGGCCTGGTCACAGACCGGGCCGCGTGGGCGTTGACCCCCGGAACTCTCTCCAGGTAAACTCCAGGTAATAGATTCCTCCTTTAGTTTCAATGGGGAATTCTCAGTGGCTTCCACGAGGCAGGAGAAAGGGATCACTATTAAATAGTTGTAGATCATCTTTGGAGTCTCCTTGAAAAAATCCCAATAAATTCCCACTCTCCCACAAAAGGAGTGGGACCTACTTCTGGGAACTTCTTCCTATGGAAGTTAAAAGATCCCCTGAGAGTCCCTTTCAGAACAGAGAGGGCAATGTTAAGTCCCACAGAATGCCTCTCAAGCGACAAGAACATACATTAAAAACTTAGTGAAAAAAAGACAACTGGCAAGAGAAGCATTTATTGTGATAACGTTTTGGTGTTTGTGGAGGTTCATCGTGTCATACAGAGACTCCAGTTAATACTTCTTGAACTTGAGGTGGAAACTCACTTCTACTTTACCTTCCAGTGTATAATTGTGTGCTAACTAAAACCTCTGTATTACAGATAAAGCTCTACATAAAGTGAGACATGATAAAGCTCTACACAGATTAAAACAAGGCATGATAAAGCTCTACAAAATGAAATATAACATGATAATGCTCTACAATGAAATATGATAAAGGTCTACACAATGAACTATGACATGATAAGGCGTTACACAGTGAAACATGAAGAAACTCTACATAAAGTAAAACGTTATCTTGATAATGGCTTATTCTGCACCCTGTCTTTTTATCACTATTATTGGCACCACACCATTTACAACCTTCTGTTATATGTTGATTATACCTATGTTGAGTTGCTAGGGCAGTGCCCTCCTGCCTGTCTACAGAGTCAGATCTTTTAAGCATTTGCAATAACTACCTATATCTTTAATATCACTTTTTTATATGCATAATTAGTACTAATACAAATCTCTACTAAGAACAGTAGAAATATAGCCTCTCTGTTTATATCTATTAATGTGAGTGTAGCTGCTGTCTGCTCCACTGACTTAATGTGCTGTGTGTATTAAAGCCAGTCTAGTTGGATCATCCACTGATACCAAGACCTCGCTTGGCTTCTCAATCCAGGATTCCTGTAAAGTCAGTTCCAATTCATAAGACAATGTTTTGCCTGCACAGCAGAGTTTTTCAAGTTTGATGGAACATACCTGGTGGTGGGAGAGGTATAATCTACCACATATGCTTGTGCAAGTGAAACATCGTCTTGAATAGAGATTACAGTTTTTGTTTGTGTTTATCAGGCGATAAATGACATGCCCATGCACTCTGTCCCAGGGCCAGACTCATGGAACTCCGTGTTCATCAAGAACTGCAAGAAGCCCATATCGCGAGCTTTTACCATCCTATGGAGAGGGAGCATTAACACGGGGGTCGTCCCACAGTTACTAAAAACAACAGACATAGCCCCACTCCACAAAGGGGGCAGTAAAGCAATAGCAAAGAACTACTTTTTTTTTTCATTATGCACTGTGTGCTGCAGGAATTTTTTATACTGTGTACACTGACTACACAGGCCCATTCTTTCATATGTAGGCCTACCAGCTTTCACCAGATTTGAAGGTGCTGGAATTTATGCATACTAGTACAGCACCAACCCTGGTGTGCAAGCTGTACTAGTACGGCACCAACCCTGAAAGGGTTAAGGGCTAAGGGGAAGCACTAAATTCCTGTAATCTTAAAAAACGAGGACATTCTCGAATTTATTAACTTTTTTCACTAAGATATTTGAGGAGGTAGATCATGGTAATGAATATGATATTGTGTATATGGACTTCAGTAAGGCTTTTGACAGGGTCTCACATCAGAGACTATTGAGGAAAATTAAGGCACTTGGAATAGGAGGAGAATTTTTTTCCTGGATAGAGGCATGGTTGACAAATAGGCAGCAGAGAGTTTGCATAAATGGGGAGAAATCAGAGTGGGGAAGCATCACGAGTGGTGTTCCACAGGGTGACCCCTGCTGTTCACAATCTACATAAACGACATAGATGAGGGCATAAAGAGCGACATCGGCAAGTTTGCCGATGACACCAAAATAGGCCGTCGAACTCATTCTGGCGAGGACATTAGAGCACTCCAGGAAGATTTGAATAGACTGATGCAGTGGTCGGAGAAGTGGCAGATGCAGTTTAATATAGACAAATCCAAAGTTCTAAATGTTGGACAGGACAATAACCATGCCACATATAAACTAAATAATGTAGATCTTAATATTACGGATTGGGAAAAAGATTTAGGAGTTCTGGTTAGCAGTAATCTGTTATGTAAGACACATATGCAACATCGTCTTCAAGTCTCTTCTGCTTCTATCAACTTTTCTGTACTCGACTGAAGAAGCCTACTGTGTAGGCGAAACGTTTCGAAATAAAGATACCTAACTGTTGCATATGTGTCTTACATAACAGCAGTAATCTGAAACCAAGACAACAGTGCAATAAAGCTAATAGAATCCTTGGCTTCATATCAAGAAGCATAAATAATAGGAGTCCTCAGGTTGTTCTTCAACTCTATACATCCTTGGTTAGGCCTCATTTAGATTATGCTGCACAGTTTTGGTCACCGTATTACAGAATGGATATAAATGCTCTGGAAAATGTACAAAGGAGGATGACAAAGTTGATCCCATGTATCAGAAACCTTCCCTATGAGGATAGACTAAGGGCCCTGAATCTGCACTCTCTAGAAAGACGTAGAATTAGGGGGGATACGATTGTGGTGTATAAATGGAAGACAGGAATAAATAAAGGGAATGTAAATAGTGTGCTGAAAATATCTAGCCTAGACAGGACTCGCAGCAATGGTTTTAAGTTGGAAAAATTCAGATTCAGGAAGGATATAGGAAAGCACTGGTTTGGTAATAGAGTTGTGGATGAGTGGAACAAACTCCCGAGTACAGTTATAGAGGCCAGAACGTTGTGTAGCTTTAAAAATAGGTTGGATAAATACATGAGTGAATGTGGGTGGGTGTGAGTTGGACCTGATAGCTTGTGCTACCAGGTCGGTTGCCGTGTTCCTCCATTAAGTCAATGTGACCTGACCTGACTAGGTTGGGTGCATTGGCTTAAGCCGGTAGGAGACTTGGACCTGCCTCGCATGGGCCAGTAGGCCTGCTGCAGTGTTCCTTCGTTCTTATGTTCTTATGTTCTTAAAAAACACCAATTTTCTGAAACAATTTGTGATCAATATATATTAAATATTTTACTAGAAATCATATAATTTGATATCCAGGACTCTTGTTAGACTTTCATATTGGACTTGATCAGGAACTAAAACCAACTGTTTCTTGTATGGAAGGAATCGTTGAGAATGTTGCCTGAGGTACTGTGGTGAAGGTCAACTGCAACACCCAGTGTAAAGAACACTTGTTCTAACTGAAGAGAGGACATACAACACGTGGATTGTGATGAATGGTTTGAGAAACCGACAAGTTGAAGATTGAGACACTTATGCAGCATATGGGAATCTTTAAAGATTCCCATATGCTGCATAAGTGTCTCAATCTTCAACACGTGGATTCTTGGTGCTGACAAACAACAATTAACAATTGATTTTTAATCAGCAGAATTCATTATACAGGTGCTCCTCAACTTACGATTGCTAGAATTACAACATTTCAATTTTACGATGTGCAAAAGCAATTACCATTAAAATGTGCAAAAGTAATTACCATTAAAATGGTATAAAATACCGACAGGTTGTTAGGTAACACACATATGCAACAGTTAGGTCACTTCATCTCCATATTGTTTCCTTCTATGGAACAATGCTCTTCTCCAGACTGAGGGACTGACCACCTCAAAACTTCAAGGGTGATGGACTGATTACATCGTCTTCAAGTATCTTCTGCTTCTATCAACTTTTCTGTACTCGACTGAAGAAGCCTACTGTGTAGGTGAAACGTTTCGAAATAAAGATACCTAACTGTTGCATATGTGTCTTACCTAACAAGATAATTACCACCATGATGGCGGCAAGTCCATAATTTATATATGTTTATTTACTCCTCAATACTGGTATTTAGTTACAGTAATTATTTATTTACTTATTAAGTCACAGTAGTTATTTACTCATTTATCATGTATTCATATTCAACTTACAATATTTGTAGATGAATGGTTCAGAGAACCGACATGTTGATAAATTAGACACATGTGCAACTCTTGGGTATCTTTATTGAGGAAACGTTTCGCCACACAGTGGCTTCATCAGTCCATACATAGGAGAAACTTCAAGTTTCTCCTTTGTATGGACTGATGAAAGCCACTGTGTGGCGAAACGTTTCCTCAATAAAGATACCCAAGAGTTGCACATGTGTCTAATTTATCAACTTACAATATTGTCGACTTATAATGGGTTTGTTGGAACATAACCCCATGTTAAGTCGAAGAGCACCTGTATTTACAATAAACGTGTGAAATACGTGTCAAATATTTATTTTAAACCTTTGCTTTGAAAGCAATATGGAATCTGGCAATGTGTCAAAACACAGAGATCAAAATTTTTTATTGTTAATCTCCAGGGTTTGTTAGCTGGAGCTCAGCAATAAGAGCGGCTACTCTCACCGCTGAACAACGGCGACCACTGCATTAGAATCAGAGAAATTTATGCATTTAAGCCTATAAATGAAAATGTGAATTCATTTGATGAAAGAAAAGTTAAAAAATTATGCTATAGTGGGCCATTATATCGAGGTTGGCGGCGCCTTTGTTCGACTTGGGGGGGGGGGGGGGATACTCGTATGCAAATGTGTGTTTTATGAATATGTAATTTATTATGTGTGTTTCTGTTAATAATTGATATGAAGACTGCAAGAGGTTTTACTTTTTCCACAATGTACTAGAGCTAAATAAATCTCTCTTCTATCTGTCTGAACTTACCTAAACGTGGTTGTGAGGGAAAAGTAGGCCTAAGTGGGGTTAAGGTTGTTCAGGCAACCAGGAACATTAGAGAGTTACGTCGCGCACCCCCCCCACCCCTCTGGCGGGCTGGGGCGAAATTTAGTTCTTGGTGTCTGATTTGTTCAAATTTCTACTCCTGGTAATATTGACCTTACCTGGTGTAGGTTGAAGTTTGGAGAGTCACTTCACCTCCACTCTTCTCCTAAATCAGGTGGGGTGATCTACCAGAGTATTACTGCTTATCCTTTCTTTTGTTTGCTGGTTACCAGTAATGATTTTGGCATTTATCATTCTTTTTCATTCTTAAATGTTATATTATCATGACCATTGGTAACCAGTTTATTTTTTCTTATTACCAGCTCTGTTCCTGGCGTGGTCATCCAGGATAGACGCCAGATAAAGGAGCAAGACATTTGTTAATGAGACTTATTAACATTATTGGACTACTACTGGCCCTTACCTGTTCTACTTGTGGTGCTCCATCCAAGTGGTAGATTCCAAAACATCGGACTATCACCATCCGCCCAGGATAACCTACATCAATAATATCAGAAGATCTATCCAGGGCCTTACCTACTCCTGCACAACTACAAGAACCGAAGGCCATTTTTTTTATTATATTTAAATTTTAAGTAAAATCCTCAAATCATTATTATTTTTCCTAGTCGTTTCTTTATTTATTTTTCCATTAGTTTCTTTTGTTCAGATGGAAGGCGTTCCACTGACAGTCCTGTTAGTGTGCAGCAATATTCCAGCCTAGATAGAACAAGTGACCTGAAGAGTGTCATCATGGGCTTGGCCTCCCTAGTTTTGAAGATTCTCATTATCCATCCTGTCATTTTCTAGCAGATGCGATTAATACAATGTTATGGTCCTTGAAGGTGAGATCCTCCGACATGATCACTCCCACTTCATTCTGCCTATAACTGGTTTCCCTAAAACTCACAATATCACTCAGTCATATTTTATTGCTTTCCCACAAACCCATAATACTATTTTTAGTGTAAAGCCCTAACAGCACTTGCCACTGCCCCCCCGCCTTCTGACCTAGATAAGTGAATCCCATCCCTGGCATACATATCATTTCTGCCCTGTATGGCACTTTCCCATATTATTATTTTGACTACTGATTGATAATACAAGAAATCACAAAAGTACTTACTTGTGATTTCACTATTTTTCCACTGTGGGTATTATGCATATTGTGACATCACATGTTTACTGTGACTTTACTGCACATTACTATTAACTGGTCTTTCACCTTATAAAAGACTTGCTGCTCTCAAAATTATAAGTTATAAAAAACTTAATGCAGTAAGCCAGGCATAGATATACAATGTTATTATTTATTTATTATTTTATTATCACACTGGCCGATTCCCACCAAGGCAGGGTGGCCCGAAAAAGAAAAACTTTCACCATCATTCACTCCATCACTGTCTTGCCAGAAGGGTGCTTTACACTACAGTTTTTAAACTGCAACATTAACACCCCTCCTTCAGAGTGCAGGCACT
>NC_069415.1:70203867-70220042 GCF_026875155.1 Cherax quadricarinatus
CCTCAACACCTCTTTTATTCTAGTTGTACATTTTTAATCATTAATGTTCTTTTTTTTTGAAAATTAAATGTCTGGGACCCCCCCGTTTTAATTATTTTTTTTCTGGATTGTGTTTGGGGTTGGCTGCTGGCAGGGAAATGATGTCTAGGGCCTGGGAGTTTTTTTTGTTCCGGAAGGAACACACAGTTTTCACTTTAAACTTCTGACTGTGGTTTTTGGGAAAACGTGAGAGTTAGGGTTTGGGGGTGGTCCCCCCAAAAACATACTGCCCCCTCCACCGGTTTTGCCCAAACCTCTCTTTTTTAATTACTAACAGTTCCAGTCTCGTAGAAAAGAAACCCCAGTTACCAGTAACCAGTGCCCCCTTTTGCCTAAACCCCCCCAAACCCGTCTCTGCTAGTCACGGTCTATTGCGCTAAATGACACTATTTCAAAGACCCCCATTGGTATTTGGGCACCCGGCCCTAGTCAGTGTTACGAGAGGAACAAATTAGTTTAGGTACGGCGGGAAAGGGGCCTCTCCACATTTTCTGAAATAATACGTAATAAACCCTACAGGGATTTTTTTAAAACCAACCACGAAAACCAAAACCCCCCCCATGATAAAGGGTTTTTTTTCAGCGGTGGGGAGCGGGATTAACTTTTTTAAAAGGGGTAATTCAAGAAGTTACAGACGTTGTAGTACCCGGCAGGGTAAAAGGGAACCGTCACCCACCGGGCCACTACCCAAACCACCACCCCCGACCCAGCCGCCTACTCCCCTCACAACCTTCTCCCGGGCAAGCCTTTTTGCAGCCTTTTTCAAGTTTCCCTGGCTAAGTTCGTGTGAAATTTTGCTTAAAATCTCCGGGGGGTTTGCCCCGGGATTTTGCAATTAAGCCAGCCCAGTAACCCCAACTGTGGAAGTAAAACCCCATCCCTATCATCCAGCCTGTTTTCCTGTCATCCAACTGCTCCTCCGTTGTTTGTGCATCGTTACACGTCTTCCTCAGCCTTTCCCCTGGTTTAAGCCAGTCCCAACCCAGTTTTAAAAACCCCAAATTGAGAGAAGAATAAGCCATGCAGAAAGAAGAAAACCCAAAAGTTCCCCTGAAGTTTTTGTCTATATCGCTTTGGGGCCCCCGGTTGGGCTAAGAGGGGTTTTTTTACCATTCCTGTGGCATAGAGGGTTTTAACAACCCAACCCCCTTTCGGGGGTAGAAAAGTGGAGCCCCGCGCCAGTGAGCGCCACAGGGGTCACACCCACCCCCCCCCCTCTACTCCCCCACCCACCCCACCCCCACCACTCTCTCCCACCACTACCCCACAACACCCCAGCCACCCACCCCCTAAAACCCCTAAACTACCTGTGGTTGTTTGCACCCTTGTCCCGGGGCCCTAGTACTTTTTTGGCTCACATAATTGGTAAAGAGTTTGGGTAGCTGGCGCCAACAAAAACCCCCCAATTTTTGTGATTTTTCCCAAAAAGAACGCGCATTTCTTCCGACAAAAAGTGAAGTAGGAGGCGTCGGTTAATCCCCGCGCGGGACACCCCCACCCCCCCCCCATCACCTTTAATTGCCCGTCTACTATTTCCAGACCCATTTTAATTGCTTGAACATTTTTCTTCTTTTAAAGACTTTTGCGTGTGGGGAGACTTTATAGTAAATTGCTTGTGTACTCAAAACCTTGTTTTTTTCAGGGGTAAACCCCAGTATTTCTTTGATCATTATTTTTATAAAATTTTTTCAGGGGTTTTCACTTATTTTTTAAAATTTTTTTTTATTCTGTGTTTTTTCTTATGCTACTCGTCTGTAGTAATATTTTGTTTTGTGTACCATCAGTCCCCCTTGTGTAAAAGTGATTCAATTTTTTTTTTATGTATTCTTTCAGCGTTGAAATTCTCCAGTAATTGTCATTGTATTTATCCCTTGATATTCACCCCAGTATCCCAAATTTTCCTTTTATTTCTATGTGCCCTTTTTTTCGTATCCCCAGCAGGGGTCCATTCCTCAAATTTTTTCGCAGACTGTGTACCTTTAAATTTTTCCCAGAAAATTTTTTGGTCGTATCAGTCACAGCAAGTTTTGTTGAAATCAGTCACAGCAGGTTTTTTGGTTGTAAGAAAAATATTATAATAAAAAGTGTGCCCTGCCACTGTAAGTGTTAACCTCCCTTGTTTTTCCTTTTTTTTTATTTTATTCATATTTTTATATTTTTTGAACAAACCCATTTTCTGAGTAATTTAAATTATTTTTAAACGAAAAGTGTTTTTTTTTACTTTTTTGGGGGTATATTTTTTTGTCTAAATTTAAAATTAAGAGTTAAAGTTTCAATCATTTTTTTTTTTTTTTTTTTTTGATTTCATATTTAATTTTTCATGAAACCTAGTTTTCCCCAGGACACTTTTTACGCAGTGATTTTTTCTACATTTTAAATTTTGTTGCATTTTTTTTCTGCAGTGAATTATTTTTTTTTTTAAATTTTTTTTATGAATTATTTTTTAAATTTTGCTATGCTTTCTTAGAAAATATTTAAAATTTTCCCCCGGTTAAAAAATTTAATAATTTTTTTTTAAAACACTTTCACATTGTTTTTAAAAATTTAAATTTAAATTTAATTTTTTTAAATTAGCAAGAGTAAAGACGGCTCTTTTTTGCATTTAATTCAGTCTCCATTTAATTTTTTTACTTGTATTTTTAAAAATGTACTTTTTTTTTTTCTTGGTAAAATAGCCCTTTTTAAATTGAGTTTTCCTTCCCCTTGCAGTGTATCTTAGACATTTTTTTTTTTATTACTTCTGCAGAATTTTTTGGGATATTTTTTCATTTAAATTTTCTAAATTTTATTTCTTTTTTATTTTTCATTATTTTTGCCTATTTGTTCTCTTTGCTACTTTCCCAAAATTATTTTCTCACATACCGTCAAGTGATACTTTATTGAATTCGAAACTCAGACCTCTCAGGCTACTGCTGGCCTGTCATCAGTCCTCACAGTTCCTTCCCGACTAAAAGCCCGACCCAGACACCGAGATTTTATAGTTATACTCGTGATTCCCTTAAAGGTTACCTTTTTTCCCAAGGGCCCAATGTACATAGCCTTGAAGAGGGGTTTCCCGCCATTCTTTTCTCATGCTAATGCCTGGGTTTAAAAGGTCCTCCTTAAAGGGGAAAAGCCTTATCAGACTTGCAAAAAGGGGCTCTTTATCGATCTCGCGCGTTCACGTTGTTGATCTCCTTGTATGGGGAGACTTCGGGAATTTTTAAATAATTTGGCAAATATGGGGGAACTGATTCGTTTTTTCCCTTTGCCCCAAAGTAAAAACAGTTTGACCCCATAGGTCGTTTTTTTGGGGAAACAAGTGAATCTAAAACCCAGAGTAATGAATCTTTTGATTTGATTTGCTGTTAGATTAGAAAAATTTTTAAACATCTTTTAAATAAATGCTGCCCAACCCATATTTTTTTCTCCCTGAAGTCTAAACCATTTACAGAATCACTTGCTAAAATGCAGTTTTTTGGAGAAATTTTTAAAAAACTAAGCCACCTGTTTGTGTGTGCTTATAAAGGCCATCCTCCAACGAACGAGGGAAACCCACTTCCCAGCCTTAAATCATGTACTTTCCCTTTTGGGGCCCCCAGGGTACTTTCCCTTTGTTTTAAAAAAGAAATTTTCACACATATGCCTCAGCTGAAACCCCCTCTTTTTTGCAAAAACAAAGACAAATCTAGTCGTCAACCACCAGGATCCCCAAGAACCAGTAAAAACAGAGTCGTTATACACCTTTAGTTTTCATTTAATTCAGTAACCATAGTCAGCGGAATTGAAAACGGGGTTTTTCCGGGGGCCATATTGCAATTAATTGCCCTGTATTTAAATCCAAAGAACGTCGTATGATGATGAGTACTCAGATCTTCCCTACTGTACTTATCATAGAATACAGGGAAACATGACACTCTGATGTAATGTCTCTAAAACCTTCAAAACTCTGGGTTTCTTTCAGGGGTCTTTCCCAACCCGCAAAAACCCTAGGGGAAAAACAGATCTCGTGGTTTTCAAAAAAACCCAAAACCCAAAGGCTCATTCTTTCAATTCTCAACCTAACCAAAACCCCAGGCTCGTTCCCTTCCAATTGGGGGGGAAATTCAAAGCGCCCCAGTCAAACCCCCAGGTTTGACATAGGTGATAAATGGGTACACCTTTCCCCGTTCACAATTCCTTTGAAGCCTTTAAGCACCCCCTCGAGAATGACAACCCTGCTGGGACTTTGCTTCCCCATGCCCTTGACATAGATGATTTTGGGGATGGGTAGAACAAGTCTTTTCGATGACAACCCCCCTTTTTTTGTTTCCCACAAACTTCCAATGAAAACCAAGGCCCTATAGTGCAAGCATCTGTTTAAAGCCCCGTTCTTTGTTCATGGACTCTGGGGGAAAAGTCAATATTTTTGGGTCAAAGTTTTTTTTAAAAGGATAAAAAAGTAGCACATTCCTTCTCGTAAAACCCCTTTTTCCCCTGGCCCCTCCCTTAGGGGAGTATCTGGTTCCACCTCGTGTCCAGGTGGGACTTCCCAAACCCTTTTCTATCCGGGGGTAGGGGGACTTCACTGTTTCCCTTTCCCTTTTTTGTCGCCTTTTTAAAATTTCCTGGTGCCCTTTCTACGGGGATTTGTTTCCCATGCGGATTACCATTGGCTCGCCCCTTTCGTGGCATGCACAAATTAAACGACTTAAATCGTTTCCTTCGGGGTTACCAGCTTGGATCAGAAACGTTATACTGTGCAGAGAAATGATGAAAGGGGTTTTAAAACCTTACAAGCTAATGCATTTCCAGTAGCGTACCCAAGCGGTCGGGCCCTTGGTAATTCGTCACTCCCTCAGTTTTTCCACCTATCCCTTCAGATTTGCAGGATAGTCTGATGCCTCAAGTGCCGGGGACGCCAGATTCCCCTTGAGTGCCAACCAATCCCTGCAATGCCTGCGTTCGAGTATGTTTCTCCACAGGGGACGCCTTGTGGGGAAAAAAATTTAAACTTGAACTATAATGCCATCTCTTTTGATGTCACAGCCTTTCTCCCAGAAAGACTTTTTCTTTTGGGCGGCTAGGCTCCCCACAAGAGTGTCTGTAGTTTTTTCCTTTAGTGTTCCAGATGGTGATAACGCCCCTTTTTTTTTTTTAAAAAAACGGGTGTTTCCCCTCCCCAAAGGGAAAAAGGGCCCTATTTGTTAAAACCCCCCTTAATGTTGTAAAGAAAGTAAGATCCATTTACCTGTCCAACACTTCGGTCACAGTGTTCGCCTCAAGCAAATACCAATCTTTTTTGCCCTTTTGGTTCACTTCCTTCCCCTTTTCATTTTAGAGGTGATTGTCCCCCTGACCATGGGTCGGTGCATTTTTTGCCGGGGGAAAACCCCTAAATCCACCCCCCTGGATCAATCTTTTCCACCAGTAAAGAAAGACTTAGCCCCCATTGATTTCCCAGATGAGGGTCAAGGGGGTTTTGTTAAACTCTGTTGAACAAAGGGTGAAAAAGCCTTTGCTTTCCCCAGGGGAAGATGGGTATAACGAACTTATTGCCCCATCGTTTCCCACTTAAACCCGGTTAGCCAAATCTAAAATACCTCCCGAACAAAATGCCCCATTCACAATTTGCGTCGCAGAAAAAAAATTAAATAAAATCAAATGCTTGATGTTGGATTTTATTCACCTAGAAAATTCCCCCTTGGGGAATGCCCCCTTGATACATACCTAAGAAGGTTGGTACTTGGCGCCCTTTGATTGATTTTGGGAAGTTAAACGCGAAAACCATTCCAATCGCTTTTCCACTCCCTGTAGGGGTATTTTTTTACGTAATATCGGAGAAAAACAAAGTTTTTTTAAACCCTAGATTTTTTTTCCAAGGGTTTTGGCAAGTCCCTTTTAAACAAGGACAGCCAAAAAAGGTTTAACTGCTTTCCCTCCATCCTACAGGTCTTTAAATCCCCCCTCCTTTAGGGTTTTTTGGGATTACGATTTCCCCTTTTCACGTTCTCAAGGCTCTACTAATATTTTAAGGTCTCATGGGTAATGCATTTAGGGTTGTATTTAAAGATGACTAATCGTCATGTCTAAAAACGGGGAATACCACTTAAAAAAGATTTGGATGTAGTATTTGGGTAAGTTTAAAAGAACCCAATTTTAAAAGTAAACCCGGGCTAAATTTTTTTTTTCGGGACCCGAAAAAATTTTCTTGGCCCACGTAGTCATCCTAGGGGGGTTACGACTGCCCCAAAAGTAAAGTAACTGCAGTACTAAATTTTTCCAAAACCCCCCAAAAAACTGCTGATCCCGTAAGTCCTTTGGGGGCTTAGCGGTTTTTATAGATCTTTAATTCCCAAAATTTTTCTTCCATAGTGCCCCTCTAACTGAGTTGCTTAAGAAAGATCCCCTTTTGTTTTGGCCCTTCCGTCAAGAAAAGAGTTTTTCCAAACTCTAAAAGAAAACTAACTTCTGCTCCAATTTTAAAAATTTTCTAAAATTTTCAAAACCCTTTCTATCTGAAAAACTGTTTGCAAAGTTAAATTTGGCAAAGGTGCCACTAGCCAAAGCCCGATGGCAAGTAAAAACCCCGTTGCATTTGCTAGCCAGTCCTTACAAGGGCTGAACGTAATTTTTACAGAAAATGAGCAAAAGCTTTAGAAATTTAGAAATGGTTTTTAAAGCCATCCGAGACATTATTTATCAGTACTCTTTTTCATGTCCTGACAGACCATGCTCCACTGATCCCCTTTTATTCCAGAACAAAAAACCTACGGAAGGGTTAGCAAGGTGGCCCTTTGGGAAAAACCCAAAGGGTTTTCCAATCCCCCTTTTGGGCCCTTTTAAACCGGGCAAGTAAAATTGTAGCCCCAGAATCCCTTTATCGCGACTTTGTTAGTATAGAAAACTGCAGACCCCCCCTTAGTCTGAAGATGAAAAGGGAATGTCAACGAACAGACCCCATGTGGTTGGTGTGATTCGATTCCTGCCCCCAGAAGTTTCTTATTCGACTGTGAAGCCACCAGCCCCCAATCAGTGACTTTCTCATAAACCCAAAAATTTAAACTGTACGAACGCCAAATTTTGGGGTACTCCTAGCAGAAGAGTATCCCTTTTTTAGTAATTCCACAGCCCACTAGTGAATTGCCTTACAGCTAGTTCAGATGAAAACCGGGTGTCGCACCCCCGGGGTTTATGGTCTTTCCCATTTAAAACAACCAAAAGAAATTTTTTGGGCCTCTAGGGCAACTGATTTTTTTTTGATTATGTTAAAAAAATTGTGTTTTGCATGCAACAAAAAGGCAATGTAATGGCCCTAACCCAACCCAAAGTGAATCCAACTACTAGCGAACCTTGGGAAAGAGTTGCGCTAGATTTGTTAAAAATTTCCAATTTCCCCCCCAAAGGGTTTAACAAACATCTGTGTGTTTGGGTAGACCATTTCACCAGTATTGCGATTTTAGTTCCTATTGCAGATAAGAGGGCCGGACAGTAGCTAAAAGCTTTTAAAAAAACGCATTATCTGGGGGGCATACCTCCTAATCCCTAGTAAAAGATAAGGGGGTGAATTCTGTAATGAAATTCTTGAAAATTTGTGTACCTTGTACAAGATCCAAATCCACCATTTTCCTCATCATCCGCCGCCCAAAGGGGTTTGCGGAACGAACCCAAAAAAAAAGTACTTGATGTTTGAGAGCCACAAACAATCCCAACAGTGAAAATTGGGAGGGAAATTATTCCCCGATGTGCGTGTGCTATAAATTCTGCTTACCCCAAAGTTTTCCCATGGTGGGAAATCCACATTATGCATTTATTTGGGGTAGATAAAAAAGTTTCCTTATGAGTTTTTTTGTATTCAAAACCGAAAAAAAATTACAACCCTGATGATTTTTTAGCAACTCGTACCAGCTTAGCTTTAAAGTGTTTTTTTTGGGAAACCGGGGGGAAACACTTATAAATAAAAAGTGCAATTTTTCAAGAGTCGCCCCAAAAAAACTCGAGTAAAGCCATCCAAACAAAATAGGGTTTGAGAGTTTTGTGAAAAAACTTTAAAAAAAACTCTTTCAATGCCAAAAACTTGATCAAAAGTTTTTTTGGTCTTATCGAGTTTGTTGAACATATCACTGGGAATAAGTATAAGGTTAGAGAGATTAGACTGGTTTTGTAAAAAAGAAACGAAATTTGATCATATGAAGTTTTGTAAGTAAGATAAGATAAAAATTTCGTTCGGGGTTTTTTTTTCCCCGGAGGGGGTTTCCCCCCAGGATAACCCAAAAAGTCAGTGCGTCTCGAGGGAAATGTCTAACTTATTTTCCAAAAAGGGGGCCTTAATTTGTCCCCCAGGGTTTCGACCCACAAACCCGTCGACTAAAAAACCCCGGGAACCCATTTGCTGTAGGTTTAACAGGGCAACCCGGGGGTAAAAGGGAAAAGGTCGAAATGTTTCCCCCCGCCCGGGGAAAACGAACCCGGGCCCCCCGTGTGTGAAACGGGGGCTTTAGCCACCCCGACCACCCACTAATGACAGACCCCTGACAATCCCCCTGATCCTGTACTCCCCTTCCTCCCGATACTCAGTCAGATGATCAACCTGAATGTCGTTATTTCCCCACGTACCGACAGGGATTGAGAAATCCCCAAGTATATTTGTAACTTTCCCTTCAGATTTGCCTCAAAAAACAGCATGAGTTTGCCAAATTTCTTTCAGAGTTTGATCCCCCCAAGATGACACCCATTCTGGGATATTCAAAACCCCCCTAGCAGAGTTGGGGGGTTAATGTAAAAACCTGTATTTGATGAAAAAATTACAGTATCAACTTATCAGTATTCAAGAATTTTTTTTTTTTTGTTCATGTTCTCTCCGCATTCTGGAGTTTTAAAAAGTCCCAGATTTGGGGTGCAAAACCCAATCTGGGCCCTTTTTGTTAAAACACTCTTTCCCTTTTTATATATTCCCTTTTCCCCAAATCCGGTTTTGGGTCAACGAATACAGGGGTCGGTTTGATCAAAAAATTTTTTTTTTTCACTTGTAATCTCCCAGTTGAGTTCGTTTTCATTTGTTAAATTTTAAGTTGTACTATAGTATACCTTTTTTGATTACAGTTTCAGTTTCGTAAGCTTTAATTTCCCTTTTTCTACTTATGTAATATAATGGGTTTTAATTTTTGTGTACTTTGACATTTTTAAAGATCACCCAAGCCGTTTACCCGCCATCTCTAGTTTGATTAGTTGGGATGTCGGGGCGACATACATTAGCGTTGGGCCCAGCTCCATTTGTAGAAAAAAATTACCAGTCTCAGTATAGTAACCATTCCATAAAACCCTGTCCGTTTTACTCAACGACCAACCGTCTCTGCCCCGAGTCACGGCCATTGGGTGAACTGACACTAAAAATTTTAAAAGGGCCCCTCACGGGGACTGGGGAGCCGGGTATTCCCCGTGTTACGAGAGGAACGGGGTGAGATAGGTACCCGGGTGGGAAGGGCTCTTTTCCACATGTCCCCGTAATAATACATAATAAAAAGCCACGGGGGATAAATTTTTTACCAATCCACGTATCGAAAATCCCCCATGATACTCTACTACTACTATACTACAAATACTAAATTTCTACTTAAATACTACTACACTACTACTACTAAATACTATTACTACTACTATACTACTATTACTACAAAACTACTAACTACTAAATATTTCTGCTACTGTATACTACTACACTACTAATAAATACTACTACAAATATTACTCTACTACTACTACTACTATTACTAAATTTCTATACACTATTTCTACTACTACTACTAAAAGCTACTTTAAAAACTACTTAAAATACTACTATTATACTACTACTACTTCTACCCAAATTTCTACAATACTACTAAATATTACTACTTTCTACTACTCTCTATACTTTCTACTACTACTACGTACTACTTTAAAAATACTTCTACTGTTTCTACAAATACTACACACTGCCACTACTACTACTACTACTTTCTACCCGCTACTACTACTCTACTACTAAAAGCCTACTAACTTTCAAAAGCTTCTATACTACACTACTTTCTGCTACTACTACTTTTCTACTACTACAAATGCAAATTTCTACTTTTACTACTACTGCTGCTACTATATACTACACTACTACTGTACTACTTACTACTACTACCACTAGTACTACTAAATTACTATATACTACCAATACTACTACTACACTTCTGCTGCACAAATATACTACTTTCTACTACCATACTACTACTACTACTACTTTCTTACTTTCTGTATACTACTACTACTAATACAAATACCCCTACTACTACTACTACAAATAAATACCACAAAACCCCCTACTAAAAACTACTACTACTACTACCACTACCACTTTCTAAATACTACTACTTTCTACTACCAAAATTTTCCACTTTCCCACTACTACTACCCACTACTACTACTACTACTAACCCCCACCACCACCACCACCGGGTTTTTGTTCAGTAACTAACCCAAGGAATGAATGTTTCCAAAAAGGTTTTGCTACTACTCTACTACACTACTACTACTACCACTACTACTACTACTACCACAAACCCCCACCACCACCACCCCCCGGGCTGTTCAGTAAAATAACCCCAAAAATGGGAATTTTTTCCAAAAAGGTCTGCTTCTACTACTACACTAACACACCCCAAAACTACACTAAACCACACCACCACCACCACCAGTTTCTGTTTTAGTAAACTAAACCCCCAAAGGGAAAGAAAAGTTTCCCAAAGGGCTGCCCACCTACTACTACTACTACTACCACTACTACAAATACTACCAAATACCACCACCACCCCCAACCTGTTTTGTTCCGTAAAATAACCCAAGAATAATGTTTCCAGCAGGTCTGGCCAGTTCCATGCCCTAATTTTAGGTGCATTTTGTCCTAGGATGTGAACCTTTTAAAAAAACCCCAACAAATTACCCAAAAGCCAGGGATGGGAATTTTTGTGTTAGGGGAACCCTGTAAATCCCTTTCGTAAACTCGGGTCCGCTGTGAGGTTGTAGTGTGGGTTTTTTCACAACTTGTAATATCGACACATTACACCCAAAAAATAGTCATGGTTTCTTAACCTTCACTTTACATTACCGTTTGCCCCTTTTTCTCTTCCACATTAAATTTAATATCATCCCTCAAACCCCTTTTTTTTTAGTTTTACCCTTTTTAAAACATTAATGTTTTTATTTTTTTTAAAATTAAATGTCTCAGACCGCCCTTTTTTAATTTTATTTTTTCTGGGTGTGTGATGTGGGTTTGGGTTTCTGGGACGACAAAGAGTCTACGGCTGGGAGTGGTTTTTTCCGGAAGGAAACACAGATCACATTACTTTTTTGAGCTGGGTTGTTGGAAGGGCGTTGGGGAGTTTTGGGGGGTGGTTTGGGCACCCCAAGGGGGGGGCCCCTACTGACACCTCCCCCGGTTTTTTCAACCTCTCTTCTTTTTTTTACTAAAAAGTGCTTCAAATTTTTAAGGGTTTTTAAGTTAGACACTCTCAGTGTTTTTTGTTTACATTAAGACAGTCCCCAGTGTTTTTTGTTTTCATGTTTAGACCGTCCCCAGTGTTTTTTTTGTTTACTGTTAAAAACACGTCTCAGTGTTTTTAGTTTTTTTGTTAAACACGTCTCGGTTTTAGTTTTTTAAAAAACGGGGGGGGCGAAAAATATTAAACCCGGGTTGTCGGGGATCATGTCCCCACTTCTGGGTTTCCCGGCCTGATCAACTAGGGTGTTAAAGTGGCCAAAAAGCGGCCAACGTACGAACCACAGGCCGGCTGGTCAGGCACTGATTGGGGCAGTAAGAGGGTTTTTGGTAATTCCCCCTTTTGGCCCCGGAGGGGGGTTCTTTAGAGTCGGGGACCCCCTGACATTGGTTTTAAATTTTTTAACTGCACAAAACGCAACCCTGCGTATGGGGCATACCTTCCTTCCCCCACAAAAACTGTGTGGAAGAAAAAACCCTTCCCCCCCCCCCCCCCAAAATGTGTGAGGGGTTTTTTATTCCCCTTTTCCCCCCCAAAAACTGTGCAAGGGGGTTTTACCTTTTCCCCCCCTCCCACAAAATGTGTTAGGGAGTAACCTTCCCCTCCTTTCACAATGTGTGAGGGGTTACCTTCCCCCCCCAACTGTGTGAAAGGGGGATACCTTTCCCCCCCCCACAAATTTCGTTTGAGGGGGATACCTTCCCTTCCCCCCATTACTTGGGGGGGGGGGGGGAAGGGGGGGATAAACCTTTTCCCCTTTCCCCCAACCCCCTGTGGGAAAGGGTATAAACCTTTCCCCTCCCCTCAAACTTGAGGGTTAAACCCTTTCCCCCCCCCCTGGGAAAACCTTCCCCTCTCCCACAAAATGAGGGTTTTACCTCCCCCCCCCCCACAAAAATGTGTGAGGGGGGATATCTTCCCCCCCTCCACAAAATGTGTGAGGGGGTATACCTTCCCCTCCCCCCCAACTGTGTGATGGGGGATATCTTCCCCTCCCCCAACTGGGGTGAGGGGGGGAACCCTTTCCCCCCCCCCAACAAAATGTGTGGGGGGGAAAACCTTCTCCCTCACAGCTGTGTGGGTTTTACCTTTTTCCTCCCCACAAACCCGTGTGAGGGGGTATATTTTTTCCCCCCCTCCACAACTGTGTGAGGGGGTAAAACCCTTCCCCCCCCCCACAACTGTGTGGAGGGGGGGAAAAAATCTTCCCCTCCTCCACAATGTGTGAGGGGTTTTACCTTCTCTTCCCCCCATTTCTGTGTGAGGGGTATACCTCCCCTTCCCCACATTACTTTTGAGGGGGGTTTTACCTTCCCTTTCCCCCCCCAACCGTTGAGGGGGATACCTTCTCCCCCACAGCTGTGGAGGTTATACCCTTTCCCCCCCCCACCCAGCTGAAAAAACATAACACAGTGATTTAAATTTTTTAAGTTTGGTAAGGCAGTATGTATAAAAAAAAATTTTTGAGAATACTGCTCCCACCTGTGCTAAAATTTTTTAATCCTGATCAACATACTTTTTGATCAGGCAGGGAAATCAGCCCCTTGGCCGGGCTGAGTTGAAACCAGGGCACAGGGGGATGTTGGGGTTTACGGGCCAGTAAAAAGTGGGTTGTGTAGATCACTGGGTTTAGAGGGAAACCCACAGTTTTTGTAAAATTTTTACACCTTGCAACACTGGGTATCTTTATTATGGAAACGTTTCGCCACAAATGACTTTATCAGTCCCCTACAAAGAAGAATATGAAGATCACAAGGAGTTTATGTAATCAAAACCAATTTTTTTTTAAAAAAATTTTTGGACTGAATTTCATCGAAATCTAAGGGTGAGGAACTCATTTCCTCAAATCCTGATTTTCACCATTTTCTTTTTATTGGACTGATGAGGACCACTGTTGGCCCAAACTTTCCCAGTTTAAAAAAACCCCAATTTTTGCCAAAGTCTAATTTATCAACAGTGTTCGCCCTTATTATAAATTTTTATTATTTATTATATTCTTTGGAGGGCGCTTTAAAACCCTTTAAGGGTAATAGTGTTATGGGGAAAAGGGGGGCCATTCAGGTTTTGTTTCCCAAAAAAGGGAACACGGGGTTCCCTTCCCCTTTGACAAGAGCCTCTCACCGGGACGTCTTGGTGTGGGTTTGGGGAGGGGTCTTACGCGATTAAAGGGTTTAATTTGTAATGGTGTTTGTGTTGTGTTGTGGGAAAGTGAAAAATTTTTGGTTACATGTCATTGTTTGCTGTCCCTTTTTGAAGTTTTGTTTGTTTTTGGTTTTGGGGGAGGGGAGGTTCTGAAAATTGGTGAGACCTAGCAGTGTTTAGCCTGGTCTCACCTACCCCTTTCCCTTTTTTTAAAACCCTACCAGGGGGGGTAAGCCCTTTTCTATTAAGGTGCAGAAGGTTTCCCACAAAAAACGCCCCCAATTTTTCCTTGCATCAACCCGATCCTATTCTCCCCCCGGGGAAGAGAAAAATGAGGGGGTTTTGGTTGAGCCCTAAAAATAACTTTTTAAACCCCCCCCATAACTCGTCTAAAAAAAGCATCTCGGGCGTTTCCCGGGGTAGCAGGTGTAATCCTGTTTCCGTTTAGCTGATGCTTTAATTTTTTTCACGGGTCACGTGGGAAAATAGCGTCTCCACTAAACAAAATTTTTCCACCCTCCCTACCCCCTTGTGTCGCCCATGATATGGCCTTTCAAAAATTTTGTGCTTCGTTTTTGAATATTGTTCTGGATTACATGTAACCCAAAAGAGTTTCTCAGGAAAAAAATTTATTTTACGGGCTGGGATAAAAATCAAATCCTTTAACTGTTGGGGTCGGCTTTAACACTGTGGATGGGGTAGCGAGCATTTGCCTCGTAGATTAAACTATAGATAAAAATTCAAGAAAGCCAGGTCCATTTTTTTTGCCCCTAAAAAAAATTTTCTGTTACCTGTACAAAACCCTAAAACCCCGGGCCGGGGTTTTAAAACCCCGGGCAAAAAAATCTCAAAACTCCAGGGCCGTCGCGTTAGCCACAGACCAGCTAGCGACAATAAGATTCGTCCAATAGGTATAATTTTTACAACCCTAGGAAAGGGTTTGCATAGGCACCACTGTGGGCCAAAAAATGCAAAAATTTTTACAAAACGAAAACTTTAAACTAGCGTGGCCCTGGGCGAACCTAGCTCTGGTGGCCTGGTGGTTAACGCCTCGCTTCACACGGTGAAGGGGCCCGGGTTCGATTCCCAGCCCGGGGTTTGAAAAAATTGGACGTGTTTTTTTTCCCCCTGTTTTCTATGGTTCCCCATCAGTAAAATGGGTACCTGGGTGTTAGTCGACTGGTGTGGGTCGCATCCTGGGACACTGACCTAAGGAGGCCTGGTCAAAGACCGGGCCGCGGGGGCGTTGACCCCCGGAACTCTCTCCAGGTAAACTCCAGGTAAGTCCCTTCACGCGACGGTCTGGAGTTTTGAGACTCTTTGACCGCGGGTTCAAATCCCGCCCGTGGTATGGTTTGTTTGCAATCGTATCATTACGATTTCGTGAGTACTGTTACCTGTGTCTGTAGGTTAGATGTGTCTTCCGGAGGTCACCATTCCTGCTGCCCGCTCCCTGGCCAGGCCTCTTGGTTGCTGGCCTGGGAGAATACGTGGGCGCCTGCCGCCCGCAGTCCAACGTATGAACCACAAACCGGCTGATCTGAAACTGTTTTGAGGAATTTATCTCGTTCCCTATTGAAGTCAGCAATGATTTTGTTGGTAATCTGCCTTATGCATGAAGGATGGGTGTTGTAAGAAATGACGGAGAATATATAATAAACGCGATGAGAAACAGGGATGGCATAAGCACAGAACACCATGTAGAAGGCAAATATTGCAGACAACTTAAAGGAAATGACACTGAAGATGTCTCAGACCTTGGACCTTGATCACTTCAGATACACGTATTTAAAGTGATCAGATTCCAAAATGTCGTCAGTAAAGTAAGTGAATGCACTCTTGTTCATTTTCCCTCAGAACAATATGTCAACTTATGTGGTACATGACTGTTGAAGATTGTTGCCTCTCCAATCACCAGGGAAGCTGCCTAAGGCGTGGCTCAGGTGTCACCTACTCGCCACTCACCACTGACACCCCACACCACAACACTTGTACGGACGAAATGCATTATATATATATATATATATATATATATATATATATATATATATATATGTATGTATGTATGTCGTGTCGTGTCGTGTCGTGTCGTTTAAAGATATATTTTTCACGTTTTGTTAATGTAAAAAGTAATAATTTTGTACCAGAAAACCTTAGAAAACTTACCTAACCTTATTATAACAAGCGCAGTTTAATTTAGCCTAATCCAACTAAATATATTTTAGATAACTTTACAATAATTTAATAAACAAACACAGTGAAATATATTTTTTCGTTAGGCTCAGAATGCTTTTTGCGAAATTATGGCATACACAAATTTTCGCTTGCTTTATTCGGCAAGAAGAGTGTTGCTATTTAAGCCAAAATCACAAGTTTTACCTATTCAGCACGATCAGAGCGAAATTTTCCTGAACATTTAGGGACAAGATTGGAGCCCAGGACCAAAAATTATTACGGAATGACGGGGAACAAAAGGGAGAAACCCCGTGAAAACAAAAAATGTTTGGGGGT
>NC_069415.1:70220542-70233042 GCF_026875155.1 Cherax quadricarinatus
CCTACCAGATGACAGAAAGGGAAAATAGTGAGCTATCAATTTCCCAATATGACTCAGTTTTTAGCAAGCCGCTAACCAGACTGAGAGCCCGAAGATCAAAATGAATTTTTTATGAGAGAGCCACAAAATTTGATTAACACAAGCCTATCCGATGTTATCCTGACGCCAAATGACTTCGAACAGGCGATAAATGACATGTCCATGCACTCTGCCCCAGGGCCAGACTCATGGAACTCTGTGTTCATCAAGAACTGCAAGAAGCCCTATCACGAGCCTTTTCCATCCTATGGAGAGGGAGCATGGACACGGGGGTCGTCCCACAGTTACTAAAAACAACAGACATTGCCCCACTCCACAAAGGGGGCAGTAAAGCAACAGCAAAGAACTACAGACCAATAGCACTAACATCCCATATCATAAAAATCTTTGAAAGGGTCCTAAGAAGCAAGATCACCACCCATCTAGAAACCCATCAGTTACACAACCCAGGGGCAACATGGGTTTAGAACAGGTCGCTTCCTGTCTGTCTCAACTATTGGACCACTACGACAAGATCCTAAATGCACTAGAGACAAAAAGAATGCAGATGTAATATATACAGACTTTGCAAAAGCCTTCGACAAGTGTGACCATGGCGTAATAGTGCACAAAATGCGTGCTAAAGGAATAACAGGAAAAGTCGGTCGATGGATCTATAATTTCCTCACTAACAGAACACAGAGAGTAGTCGTCAACAGAGTAAAGTCCGAGGCAGCTACGGTGAAAAGCTCTGTTCCACAAGGCACAGTACTCGCTCCCATCTTGTTCCTCATCCTTATATCCGACATAGACAAGGATGTCAGCCACAGCACCGTGTCTTCCTTTGCAGATGACACCCGAATCTGCATGACATGTGTCTTCCATTGCAGACACTGCAAGGCTCCAGCAGACATCAACCAAATCTTTCAGTGGGCTGCAGAAAACAATATGAAGTTCAACGATGAGAAATTTCAATTACTCAGATATGGTAAACATGAGGAAATTAAATCTTCATCAGAGTACAAAACAAATTCTGGCCACAAAATAGAGCGAAACACCAACGTCAAAGACCTGGGAGTGATCATGTCGGAGGATCTCACCTTCAAGGACCATAACATTGTATCAATCACATCTGCTAGAAAAATGACAGGATGAATAATGAGAACCTTCAAAACTAGGGAGGCCAAGCCCATGATGACACTCTTCAGGTCACTTGTTCTATCTAGGCTGGAATATTGCTGCACACTAACAGCACTTTCAAGGCAGGTGAAATTGGCCGACCTAGAAAATGTACAGAGAACTTTCACGGTACTCATAACGGAGATAAAACACCTCAATTATGGGAGCGCTTGAGGTTCCTAAACCTGTATTCCCTGGAACGCAGGAGGGAGAGATACATGATTATATACACCTGGAAAATCCTAGAGGGACTTGTACGAACTTGCACACGAAAATCACTCACTACGAAAGCAAAAGACTTGGCAGACGATGCACCATCCCCCCAATGAAAAGCAGGGGTGTCACTAGAACGTTAAGAGACCATACAATAAGTGTCAGGGGCCCGAGACTGTTCAACTGCCTCCCAGCACATATAAGGGGGATTACCAACAGACCCCTGGTAGTCTTCAAGCTGGCACTGGACAAGCACCTAAAGTCAGTTCCGGATCAGCCGGGCTGTGGATCGTACGTTGGTTTGCGTGCAGCCAGCAGCAACAGCCTCGTTGATCAGGCTCTGATCCACCAGGAGGCCTGGTCACAGACCGGGCCGCGTGGGCGTTGACCCCCGGAACTCTCTCTCAGGTAAACTCCAGGTAATAGATTCCTCCTTTAGTTTCAATGGGGAATTCTCAGTGGCTTCCACGAGGCAGGAGAAAGGGATCACTATTAAATAGTTGTAGATCATCTTTGGAGTCTCCTTGAAAAAATCCCAATAAATTCCCACTCTCCCACAAAAGGAGTGGGACCTACTTCTGGGAACTTCTTCCTATGGAAGTTAAAAGATCCCCTGAGAGTCCCTTTCAGAACAGAGAGGCAATGTTAAGTCCCACAGAATGCCTCTCAAGCGACAAGAACTACATTAAAAACTTAGTGAAAAAAAGACAACTGGCAAGAAGAAGCATTTTATTGTGATAACGTTTTGGTGTTTGTGGAGGTTCATCGTGTCATACAGAGACTCCAGTTAATACTTCTTGAACTTGAGGTGGAAACTCACTTCTACTTTACCTTCCAGTGTATAATTGTGTGCTAACTAAAACCTCTGTATTACAGATAAAGCTCTACATAAAGTGAGACATGATAAAGCTCTACACAGATTAAAACAAGGCATGATAAAGCTCTACAAAATGAAATATAACATGATAATGCTCTACAATGAAATATGATAAAGGTCTACACAATGAACTATGACATGATAAGGCGTTACACAGTGAAAACATGAAGAAAACTCTACATAAAGTAAAACGTTATCTTGATAATGGCTTATTCTGCACCCTGTCTTTTTATCACTATTATTGGCACCACACCATTTACAACCTTCTGTTATATGTTGATTATACCTATGTTGAGTTGCTAGGGCAGTGCCCTCCTGCCTGTCTACAGAGTCAGATCTTTTAAGCATTTGCAATAACTACCTATATCTTTAATATCACTTTTTTATATGCATAATTAGTACTAATACAAATCTCTACTAGAACAGTAGAAATATAGCCTCTGTTTATATCTATTAATGTGAGTGTAGCTGCTGTCTGCTCCACTGACTTAATGTGCTGTGTGTATTAAAGCCAGTCTAGTTGGATCATCCACTGATACCAAGACCTCGCTTGGCTTCTCAATCCAGGATTCCTGTAAAGTCAGTTCCAATTCATAAGACAATGTTTTGCCTGCACAGCAGAGTTTTTCAAGTTTGATGGAACATACCTGTGGTGGGAGAGGTATAATCTACCACATATGCTTGTGCAAGTGAAACATCGTCTTGAATAGAGATTACAGTTTTTGTTTGTGTTTATCAGGCGATAAATGACATGCCCATGCACTCTGTCCCAGGGCCAGACTCATGGAACTCCGTGTTCATCAAGAACTGCAAGAAGCCCATATCGCGAGCTTTTACCATCCTATGGAGAGGGAGCATTAACACGGGGGTCGTCCCACAGTTACTAAAAACAACAGACATAGCCCCACTCCACAAAGGGGGCAGTAAAGCAATAGCAAAGAACTACAGACCGATAGCACTAACATCCCATATCATAAAAATCTTTGAAAGGGCCATAAGAAGCAAGATTGCCACCCATCTAGATACCCATCAATTACACAACCCAGGGCAACATGGGTTTAGAGCAGGTCACTCCTGTCTGTCTCAGCTACTGGATCACAACGACAAGGTCCTAGATGCACTAGAAGACAAAAAGAATGCAGACGTAATATATACAGACTTTGCAAAAGCCTTTGACAAGTGTGACCATGGTGTAATAGCGCACAAAACGCGTGCTAAAGGAATAACAGGAAAAGTTGGTAGATGGATCTATAATTTCCTCACAAACAGAACACAAAGAGTAGTAGTCAACAGAGTAAAGTCTGAGGCGGCTACAGTGAAAAGCTCTGTTCCACAAGGCACAGTACTCGCTCCCATCTTGTTCCTCATCCTCATATCTGACATAGACAAGGATGTCAGCCACAGCACCGTGTCTTCCTTTGCAGATGACACCCGAATCTGCATGACAGTGTCTTCCATTGCAGACACTGCAAAGCTCCAGGCGGACATCAACCAAATCTTTCAGTGGGCTGCAGAAAACAATATGAAGCTCAACGATGAGAAATTTCAATTACTCAGATATGGTAAACATGAGGAAATTAAAACTTCATCAGAGTACAAAACAAATTCCGGCCACAAAATAGAGCGAAACACCAACGTCAAAGACCTGGGAGTGATCATGTCGGAGGATCTCACCTTCAAGGACCATAACATTGTATCAATCGCATCTGCTAGAAAAATGACAGGATGGATAATGAGAACCTTCAAAACTAGGGATGCCAAGCCCATGATGACACTCTTCAGGTCGCTTGTTCTATCTAGGCTGGAATATTGCTGCACACTAACAGCACCTTTCAAGGCAGGTGAAATTGCTGACCTAGAAAATGTAAAGAGAACTCTCACGGCGCGCATAACGGAAATAAAACACCTCAGTTACTGGGAGCACTTGAATTTCCTGAACCTGTACTCCCTGGAATGCAGGCGGGAGAAATACATGATTATATACACCTGGAAAATCCTAGAGAGACTAGTACCGAACTTGCACACGAGAATCACTCACAACGAAAGCAAAAGACTCGGCAGACGATGCAACATCCCGCCAATGAAAAGCAGGGGCGTCACTAGCACGTTAAGAGACAATACAATAAGTGTCAGGGGCCCGAGACTGTTCAACTGCCTCCCAGCATACATAAGGGGGGTTACCAAAAGACCCCTGGCAGTCTTCAAGCAGGCACTGGACACACCTAAAGTCAGTTCCTGATCAGCCAGGCTGTGGCTCGTACGTTGGATTGCGTGCAACCAGCAGTAACAGCCTGGTTGATCAGGTTCTGATTCACCAGGAGGCCTGGTCACAGACCGGGCCGCGGGGGCGTTGACCCCCAGAACTCTCTCCAGGTAAACTCCAGGTAAACAGTTTGTTAGTATTCCAATACCATCTACCATTACAAATCAATTCCAATTCCTGCTCTGAATTCTTATGTATCTCCTGCAGTTCTTTGAGAGTTGTGCTGGCTAACTACCAGATTGTGAGCATCAATTCTCAATAACCCAAGATAGACCTGAGGAACTCTCAACTTTGGTAATTAAATTAGATCAGCATTTCATTGCTAGTTACCTATATCAGTGAGAAAGGAGCCTCAGTGTCTTCCCTACTAAATAATGTACTCTAGACTTCTCTAGGCTGTTATAAGACTAGTGGATATTTCCCACTTGTACTACTGAGTTATTAGTAGTGCCAGAATGAGGTCTAGAATCTAGATAATTTCTAGTAGGACTCCTCTAAACTCCTTTAGGTCTCTATTTGTTCTTTGTCTCAGATGATGGATCTGCCCTACTCTTTGTGAGGAGTAGCAGGATCAGCCAGTAATGTTGGGGTAGTGAAGGAGGATCCTTGAAGGCCATTCGATCCACGTTAGACACGATACTCTCGTCTAGTGTGGTGATGACCGCTTGTTACTTCCGAAAGGTTCTTGATTTAAGGTACTGGAGCTACCCTACTTTTCCTGAGGAGGGCCAAGATCAGTCAGTAATGTTGGGGTTGGTGTAGGAGAAGTCCTTGAAGGCTGTCTGATCCATAGTGGCCAGGATGCTCTCATCTAACGGAGTAATGGCTGCCTCTCTCTTCGTAAACAGAGGGTCGAAGTACTGAACATCTAGGATGTGTCTCTGTCGAGGAACACAAGATGATAATTATTGTAGCTATTATAAAGCTCTACACCAGTAGGGGTCATATACCACTTAACTAATGAAAGATAATTATTATAATTAACCCTTAAACTGTCCCAACGTAGATCTACGTTCGCGTGCTTAGCGCTCTGACCTTGATTTTCCCCTTTTGAAAGCACACACAAAAAAGTAGATGTACGTTTGTAGCCCCCCGCACGTGGACAGAGATCTACGTTTGGACAGTTTAACCCTTTTGGGTTGGCAGGCCCTCTCCTAAACTTGTTCTCAGGGTCGGAAATTTTTCGAAAAAAAAAATTATTTTCTCTTATGAAATGATAGAGAATCTTTTCCCGATCATAATGACACCAAAAGTATGAAATTTGCTGGAAAACTTACGGAATTATGCTCTCGTGAAGTTAGCGGTCTCGACGATGTTTACGCATCGGTGATTTCATCCACTTTGAGCCCTATTTTCGGACAATTCCAATGTACCAGTCGATAAAAATCATACCTATTTTGCTAGACCTTCATTTTTTCTATCGAATGAGTACAAGAAACCACCCATATACCGATTTCAACAATCCAATAAAGTGGTCAGAAATTGGCAATTTTGCCAATTTCACACAAATTTCAAAAGATGCCAATTTCCAAATAGGGTCCAGAATAAACAAGACAGACATTCCTGGCACTAAAATAACATTTTCTCTGTTCATTAGTCACGTCCCTAGGCCTCTGTTATATTTCTTTTGCTTTCCACTTTGAATTATTATTTTCACAAAAAATAGATTTACTGTTATGCAGACTACTGAATTAGTGTAGAAATGGTATAAATAATATCAGAGCACTTGTGAAAGAATATTAGACTCACCAGTTGACGTGTATTGGACGCTTGGCATTTGTTTACTTCTGAACTTTGGCAAAAATCGAATATTTCTGATACTTTGAACCCAATTTCAAGGTACTTTTCATTGTGAAACCAATCAGAATCATCTCAATTTCCTTAATATGTCTTCCATTCTATAAAATGAGACCAGGAAAACTAGAATACAACCATAAATACCATACGAAAATACACTGCAAAGTCGCTGTTTTAAACCAAAAACACGGTCGGAGTTTTTTTTTCTCATTATGCACTGTGTGCTGCAGGAATTTTTTATACTGTGTACACTGACTACACAGGCCCATTCTTTCATATGTAGGCCTACCAGCTTTCACCAGATTTGAAGGTGCTGGAATTTATGCATACTAGTACAGCACCAACCCTGGTGTGCAAGCTGTACTAGTACGGCACCAACCCTGAAAGGGTTAAGGGCTAAGGGGAAGCACTAAATTCCTGTAATCTTAAAAAACGAGGACATTCTCGAATTTATTAACTTTTTTCACTAAGATATTTGAGGAGGTAGATCATGGTAATGAATAATGATATTGTGTATATGGACTTCAGTAAGCTTTTGACAGGGTCTCACATCAGAGACTATTGAGGAAAATTAAGGCACTTGGAATGGGAGGAGAATTTTTTTCCTGGATAGAGGCATGGTTGACAAATAGCAGCAGAGAGTTTGCATAAATGGGGAGAAATCAGAGTGGGGAAGCATCACGAGGGGTGTTCCACAGGGTGACCCCTGCTGTTCACAATCTACATAAACACATAGATGAGGGCATAAAAGAGCGACATCGGCAAGTTTGCCGATGACACCAAAATAGGCCGTCAAAACTCTTTCCCTGGCGAGGACATTAGAGCACTCCAGGAAGATTTGAATAGACTGATGCAGTGGTCGGAGAAGTGGCAGATGCAGTTTAATATAGACAAATCCAAAAATTCTAAATGTTGGACAGGACAATAACCATGCCACAATAAACTAAATAATGTAGATCTTAATTTTTACGGATTGGGAAAAAGATTTAGGAGTTCTGGTTAGCAGTAATCTTTTGTAAGACACAATGCAACATCGTCTTCAAGTCTCTTCTGCTTCTATCAACTTTTCTGTACTCGACTGAAGAAGCCTACTGTGTAGGCGAAACGTTTCGAAATAAAGATACCTAACTGTTGCATATGTGTCTTACATAACAGCAGTAATCTGAAACCAAGACAACAGTGCAATAAAGCTAATAGAATCCTTGGCTTCATATCAAGAGCATAAATAATAGGAGTCCTCAGTTGTTCTTCAACTCTATACATCCTTGGTTAGGCCTCATTTAGATTATGCTGCACAGTTTTGGTCACCGTATTACAGAATGGATATAAATGCTCTGGAAAATGTACAAAGGAGGATGACAAAGTTGATCCCATGTATCGAAAACCTTCCCTATGAGGATAGACTAAGGGCCCTGAATCTGCACTCTCTAGAAAGACGTAGAATTAGGGGGGATACGATTGTGGTGTATAAATGGAAGACAGGAATAAATAAAGGGAATGTAAATAGTGTGCTGAAAATATCTAGCCTAGACAGGACTCGCAGCAATGGTTTTAAGTTGGAAAAATTCAGATTCAGGAAGGATATAGGAAAGCACTGGTTTGGTAATAGAGTTGTGGATGAGTGGAACAAACTCCCGAGTACAGTTATAGAGGCCAGAACGTTGTGTAGCTTTAAAAATAGGTTGGATAAATACATGAGTGAATGTGGGTGGGTGTGAGTTGGACCTGATAGCTTGTGCTACCAGGTCGGTTGCCGTGTTCCTCCATTAAGTCAATGTGACCTGACCTGACTAGGTTGGGTGCATTGGCTTAAGCCGGTAGGAGACTTGGACCTGCCTCGCATGGGCCAGTAGGCCTGCTGCAGTGTTCCTTCGTTCTTATGTTCTTATGTTCTTAAAAAACAACCAATTTTCTGAAACAATTTGTGATCAATATATATTAAATATTTTACTAGAAATCATATAATTTGATATCCAGGACTCTTGTTAGACTTTCATATTGGACTTGATCAGGAACTAAAACCAACTGTTTCTTGTATGGAAGGAATCGTTGAGAATGTTGCCTGAGGTACTGTGGTGAAGGTCAACTGCAACACCCAGTGTAAAGAACACTTGTTCTAACTGAAGAGAGGACATACAACACGTGGATTGTGATGAATGGTTTGAGAAACCGACAAGTTGAAGATTGAGACACTTATGCAGCATATGGGAATCTTTAAAGATTCCCATATGCTGCATAAGTGTCTCAATCTTCAACACGTGGATTCTTGGTGCTGACAAACAACAATTAACAATTGATTTTTAATCAGCAGAATTCATTATACAGGTGCTCCTCAACTTACGATTGCTAGAATTACAACATTTCAATTTTACGATGTGCAAAAGCAATTACCATTAAAATGTGCAAAAGTAATTACCATTAAAATGGTATAAAATACCGACAGGTTGTTAGGTAACACACATATGCAACAGTTAGGTCACTTCATCTCCATATTGTTTCCTTCTATGGAACAATGCTCTTCTCCAGACTGAGGGACTGACCACCTCAAAACTTCAAGGGTGATGGACTGATTACATCGTCTTCAAGTATCTTCTGCTTCTATCAACTTTTCTGTACTCGACTGAAGAAGCCTACTGTGTAGGTGAAACGTTTCGAAATAAAGATACCTAACTGTTGCATATGTGTCTTACCTAACAAGATAATTACCACCATGATGGCGGCAAGTCCATAATTTATATATGTTTATTTACTCCTCAATACTGGTATTTAGTTACAGTAATTATTTATTTACTTATTAAGTCACAGTAGTTATTTACTCATTTATCATGTATTCATATTCAACTTACAATATTTGTAGATGAATGGTTCAGAGAACCGACATGTTGATAAATTAGACACATGTGCAACTCTTGGGTATCTTTATTGAGGAAACGTTTCGCCACACAGTGGCTTCATCAGTCCATACATAGGAGAAACTTCAAGTTTCTCCTTTGTATGGACTGATGAAGCCACTGTGTGGCGAAACGTTTCCTCAATAAAGATACCCAAGAGTTGCACATGTGTCTAATTTATCAACTTACAATATTGTCGACTTATAATGGGTTTGTTGGAACATAACCCCATGTTAAGTCGAAGAGCACCTGTATTTACAATAAACGTGTGAAATACGTGTCAAATATTTATTTTAAACCTTTGCTTTGAAAGCAATATGGAATCTGGCAATGTGTCAAAACACAGAGATCAAAAATTTTTTATGTTAATCTCCAGGGTTTGTTAGCTGGAGCTCAGCAATAAGAGCGGCTACTCTCACCGCTGAACAACGGCGACCACTGCATTAGAATCAGAGAAATTTATGCATTTAAGCCTATAAATGAAAATGTGATTCATTTGATGAAAGAAAAGTTAAAAAATTATGCTATAGTGGGCCATTATATCGAGGTTGGCGGCGCCTTTGTTCGACTTGGGGGGGGGGGGGGATACTCGTATGCAAATGTGTGTTTTATGAATATGTATTTATTATGTGTGTTTCTGTTAATAATTGATATGAAGAGCTGCAAGAGGTTTTACTTTTTCCACAATGTACTAGAGCTAAATAAATCTCTCTTTCTATCTGTCTGAACTTACCTAAACGTGGTTGTGAGGGAAAAGTAGGCCTAAGTGGGGTTAAGGTTGTTCAGGCAACCAGGAACCATTAGAGAGTTACGTCGCGCACCCCCCCCCACCCCCTCTGGCGGGCTGGGGCGAAACTAGTTCTTGGTGTCTGATTTGTTCAAATTTCTACTCCTGGTAATATTGACCTTACCTGGTGTAGGTTGAAGTTTGGAGAGTCACTTCACCTCCACTCTTCTCCTAATCAGGTGGGGTGATCTACCAGGAGTATTACTGCTTATTCCTTTCTTTTGTTTGCTGGTTACCAGTAATGATTTTGGCATTTATCATTCTTTTTCATTCTTAAATGTTATATTATCATGACCATTGGTAACCAGTTTATTTTTTCTTATTACCAGCTCTGTTCCTGGCGTGGTCATCCAGGATAGACGCCAGATAAAGGAGCAAGACATTTGTTAATGAGACTTATTAACATTATTGGACTACTACTGGCCCTTACCTGTTCTACTTGTGGTGCTCCATCCAAGTGGTAGATTCCAAAACATCGGACTATCACCATCCGCCCAGGATAACCTACATCAATAATATCAGAAGATCTATCCAGGGCCTTACCTACTCCTGCACAACTACAAGAACCGAAGGCCATTTTTTTTATTATATTTAAATTTTAAGTAAAATCCTCAAATCATTATTATTTTTCCTAGTCGTTTCTTTATTTATTTTTCCATTAGTTTCTTTTGTTCAGATGGAAGGCGTTCCATGACAGTCCTGTTAGTGTGCAGCAATATTCCAGCCTAGTAGAAAAAAGTGACCTGAAGAGTGTCATCATGGGCTTGGCCTCCCTAGTTTTGAAGATTCTCATTATCCATCCTGTCATTTTTCTAGCAGATGCGATTAATACAATGTTATGGTCCTTGAAGGTGGATCCTCCGACATGACACCCCCACTTCATTCGGGCCTAAAAACGGGTTTTCCCCAAAAATTTAACAATATCACCCCAGTCTTATTTTATTGTTTTTCCCCAAAAACCCCCAAAATTACTATTTTAGTGTAAAAGGCCCTAACGGGAAACTTGCCCCCTTGCCCCCCCGCCTTCTGCCCTAAAATAATGAACCCCACCCCTGGCTACAAAACTTTTCTGCCCTGTATGGCATTTTCCCCATATTATATTTTGACTATTTGATTGTTTAATACAAAAAAATCACAAAAGTATTTCCCTTGTGATTTCATATTTTTTCCACTGTGGGTTTAAAACCCATATTTTTAATACATGTTTCCTGTGACTTTACTGAAACATTACTTTTAAACTGGTCTTTCACCCTTATAAAAGACTTGCGCTCCAAAATTTAAAAAGTTATAAAAAATTAAAAGCAGTAACCCAGGCATAGAAAACCCAATGTTTTTTATTTTTTTATTATTTTATTATCACACTGGCCGTTCCCCCCAAGGCGGGTTTTGGCCCAAAAAAGGGAAAAACTTTCACCACCCATTCATTTCCACACGGGCTTGCCAGAAGGGGGGCCTTTCCCACTACATTTTTTTAAAACTGCAACTTTAACCCCCCTCCTTCGGGTTGCGGGGCACTGTACTTCCCCCTCCCGGGGCTCAAGGGCCCCGGGCCTTTCCGGGTTTTCCCCGAACCCCTTCATAAATGTTACTTTTTCTCACACCCAAAAAGCACATCAAGTATTAAAAAAACCCTTTTTTTTCCATTCAAATATCAAAAAACGCTCCCTGGGAAGGGCCCGCTGGAAATTCCCAAACCCTCGCACACAAAACCCCCTTTACCCCCTCCCCCAACCCTTTTTCCGGCCAACCCCTACCACCCCCCCTTCCCCCCACTACCCGACTGATACACTCTTTAAGTTTTTTCTTTTTGCTTCCAAATTTTCCCCTACGTCCGAACCACCTCAAAAACCCCTTTCCCCAGGCCCCCCCTGGACAACAGTTTTGGTAATCCCGCACCTCCCTCCTAACTTCCAAAAAAACTTAAGAATTTTCTGCATTATATTCCCCCACCACACATTGCCCTCAGACATGACATTCCCCCCACTGCCTCCAGCCTTCCCTCGCGGGAAAATTCATCCCCCCATGCTTCCCCCAAAATAAGAGCGTTGGTAAAACCCATACTCTCATACATTCCCCTCTTTGCCTCCAAGGACAAAGTTTTTTGTTCCCACAGACTCAAGTGCACCACTCGCCCTTTTCCCTCATCAATTTTTATGATTCACCTCATCTTTCATGGACCCATCCTCTGACACGTCCACTCCCAAATATCTGAATACATTCACCTCCTCCATACTCTCTCCCTCCAATCTGATATCCAATCTTTCAAACACCTAAACTTTTTGTTATCCTCATAACCTTACTCTTTCCTGATTCACTTTCAAATTTTCTTTTGCCCACCCCACCAAATTCATCCACCACTTTTCTGCAACTTCTCTTCAGAATCTCCCAAGAGCACAGTGTCATCAGCAAAGAGCAACTGTGACAACTCCCACTTTATGTATGATTCTTTATTTTTTTAACTCCACGCCTCTTGCC
>NC_069415.1:70238042-70264067 GCF_026875155.1 Cherax quadricarinatus
CATCGTTACACGTCTTCCAGTCAGCCATTCTCGTGGTGTAAGCCAGTCAGCCAACCCAGCTTCTAACCCAGCTGAGAGAGAGAAGTAAGCCATGCAGTAAGAAGTAAGCCAAGTTCCTCTGAAGTATTGTCTATATCGCTTTGTGCTCCCTGTTGGATGCTAAGAGTGGTTTTTACCATTCCTGTGGCATAGAGTGGGTTATCAAGCCACCTTCGTGGGTAGAGAGTGGAGTCCGCGCCAGTGAGCGCCAGCAGAGTCACACCCACCACCCCCCCTCTACTCACACCACCCCACCACCACCACTCTCTCCCACCACTAGCCACAATCACCACCAGCCACCCACCACTAGACACCTCATCTACCTGTGGTTGTTTGCACCCTTGTACCGGGTCCTAGTACTGTTTTGGCTCACATAATTGGTCAAGAGATTGTAGCTGGCGCCAACGAAAACCCAATTATGTGAGTTCCCCGAGAACGCGCATTTCTTCCGACAACAGTGAATGTAGGAGGCGTCAGTATCACCGCGCGGGACACCCTACCACCCGCCCCCATCACCAGTAATTGCCCGTCTACTACTCCAGACTCCAGTGATAATTGTCTTGAGACATTTTTCTTGCATTTAAAGACATTTGCGTGTGTGAGACATTTATAGTAAATTGCTTGTGTACTCTAAACCTTGTGTTTTCAGTGTAAACGCAGTATTTCTTTGACTCATTATTTTTATAATATTTTTCAGTGTTTTCACTTATCTTATAATTTTTTTATTCTGTGTTTTTTCTTATGCTACTCGTCTGTAGTAAGTATTATTGTGTAGTGTACCAGTCAGTCACTCTGTGTGAAGTGATTCAATTTTTTTTTTATTGTATTCTTTCAGCGTTGTATTCTCCAGTAATTGTCATTGTATTTCATGCAGTGATATTCACCCCAGTATACCAAATTTTCCATTTATTTCTATGTGTCTTTTTTTCGTATGCCAGCAGTGTCTCATTCCTCTAATTTTTTCGCAGACTGTGTACCATTATTTTTGCCAGCAAATTTTTGTCGTATCAGTCACAGCAAGATTTTGTTGTATCAGTCACAGCAGGATTTTGTTGTAAGAATATATTATAATGAAGTGTGCCCTGCCACTGTAAGTGTTAACCTACCTGTGTTGTTCCTTTGTTTTATTTTATTCATATTTTTATATTTCTTGAACAAATTCACTCTTGATGTAATTTCAATTACTTTTAACGTAAAGTGTTTTTCTTACTCTGTTTGAGTATATTGTTTTGTCTAATTTAAAATTAAGAGTTAAAGTGTTCAATCAGTTATTTTTTTTTTTTTTTTTGACTTCATATTTTAATTTTATCATGTAACCTGAGTTTTCCCAGTGACACTTTATTACTGCAGTGATTATTTCTACACTTTATTTTGTTGCATTTGTTCTGCAGTGAATTATTTTCTTTTATTAATATTTTTATGAATTATATTTTAATTTTGTCTATGCATTCTTAGAAAATACTTAAATTTCCCAGTTAACAATTTAATAATTTTATTTTACACTTTCACATTGATTTAAAAATTTAATTAATTAATTTCTTTATTAGCAAGAGTAAAGACAGCTCATTTTGCATTTAATTCAGTCTCCAGTAATATTTTTACTTGTATATTTCAATGTACATTTTTTTTCTTGGTCAATAGTCCTTTAAATTGAGTTTTCCTTCCTCTTGCAGTGTATCTTAGACATTATTTTTTTATTACTTCTGCAGAATTAGTTGTATATCTTTTCATTTCAATTCTAGAATTTTATATCTTTTTTATTGTTCATTATTTTTGCCTTATTTGTTCTCGTGCTACTTTGCCATTATGTCTCACATACCGTCAAGTGATACTTTAGTGAATGTCGACACTCAGACCTCTCAGGCTACTGCTGGTCCTGTCATCAGTCCTCACAGTTCCTTACCGACTGAAAGACCGACCCAGACACCGAGATATTATAGTTATACTCGTGATTCCCTTGATGCGTTACCTTTATTCAATGGCCATGTACATAGTCTTGAAGCATGGCTTACTGCCATTCGTTCTCATGCTAATGCTCTAGGTGAAGGTCCTCCTTCAGAGGAAAGCCTTATCAGACTTGCTAAAGAAGCTCTTTATCGATCTCCTGCTGCTGTTCACGTTGTTGATCTCCTTGATATGCGAGACTTCAGGAATCTTACTAAGTGGTCACAATATGAGGAACTGATTCGTTCTTTCCTTGTCCCAGTAAAAACAGCTGATCCATATGTCGTTCTTAGGGAACTAGTGAATGCTACACCCATGAGTAATGAATCGTTGAGTGCATTTGCTGTTAGATTAGACAAACTTTTATCATCATTTATCAATGCTGTCCAATCATCATCTTTTCTCCCTGAAGAGGCTAAACCATTTACAGAATCACTTGCTAAAATAGCAGCTTTTGGAGCAATTAAAGAACTAATGCCACCTGCTTCTGTGTGTGCTTATGAGGCTCATCCTCCAACTGTAACGATGGAACCACTTACAGCCTTAAATCATGTACGTTCCTTGTGCCCCCAGGGTACTTTCCATTGTATTAAAAGTAATGTCACACATATGCCTCAGTCTGCACCACCTCTTGTTTGCGCCACAGAGACAAATCGTAGTCGTCAACCATCTCAGAGATCACCAAGAACCAGTGTACAGAGTCGTTATACACCTCGTAGTATTCATAGTACATTCAGTAACCATAGTCAGCGGAATTGTTACAACTGTGGTTTCCGTGGCCATATTGCAATTAATTGTCCTGATAGTTATCCTAAGAGACGTCGTACTGATGATGAGTACTCAGATCTTCCCTACTGTACTTATCATAGAATACATGGACATGACACATCTGAGTGTAATGCTCTCTATAACCTTCAGTACTCTAGGTCTTTCAGTGGTCATTCCAACCGCAGAACCCGTAGAGGAAACAGATCTCGTGGTTTTCAAAATAACCAGAACCAGGCTCATTCTTTCAATTCTCAACCTAACCAGAACCAGGCTCGTTCTTCCAATTCGGGGGAATTCGAGCGCCCCAGTCAAACCGTCCCATGGTGACAGTAGGTGATAATGAGTACACCATCCCCGTTCACAATTCCTTTGAAGCCTTAAGCAGTCTCGAGAATGACAACCCTGCTGATGACGTTGCTTCACATGTCTCTGACATAGATGATTTTGGGGATGGAGTAGAACAAGTCTTTTCTGATGACAACCCACCTTTTTGTTTGCACATAACTTCCAATGCAACCATAGGCCCTATAGTGCAAGCATCTGTTTATAATGCACCCGTTCATTTGTTCATGGACTCTGGTGCGCAAGTCAATATTATTAGGTCTAGTTTGTTTAAGGATAAGAAGTTACGACATGTCCTTCTCGTAGAACCGATTCCTGTGTCCTCCCTTAGTGGAGTATCTGGTTCTCACCTGCGTGTCCGAGGTCGGACTTCCCTAACCTTTTCTATCCAAGGTAGAGACTTCACTGCTTCCTTCCTTGTTGTCGACCAGATTACTTTCCCTGGTGACCTTCTACTGGGATTTGCTTCCATGCGAGACTTACGCATTGTGCTCGACCCTTATCGATGGCATGCACAAATTGACGACTTGATCGTTCCATTCTGGGTTACCAGCTTGGATCAGAAATCTGTTATACTGCTGCAGAGTATGATGTACGGATTAAGTCCTTACAAGCTAATGCATTCTCCAGTAGCGTACCCAAGCGGTCAGGCACTGGTAATTCTGTCACTCCCATCAGTGTTCCACCTATACCTTCAGATTTGCAGGATAGTCTGATGCCTCAAGTGTCCGAGGACGCTCAGATTGCCTTGAGTGCACAACCTATCCCTGCAATGCCTGCTAGTTCGAGTAGTAGTTTTCTCCACAGGGGACGCCTTGTCGGAAAAACAATTACTTGCAACTAGTAATGCCATCTCTTGTTGATGTCACATGCCGTCTGCAGAAAGACGTTTCTGTTGCGGCTAGTGCTCTCACTAGAGTGTCTGTAGTTGTTCCTAGTGTTCCAGATGGTGATAACGTCCTAGTTGACAGTGATTCCTGCAAAGTAAAAGGTCTATTTGTTGAACCATCCTTACATGTTGTAAGAGATAGTAAGATCCATTTCTACCTGTCCAACACTTCTGGTCACAGTGTTCGCTCAGAGCAATACCAATCTTGTTGACCTTGTTCACTATCTTACCCTGTTCAGGTAGAGGATGAGTTGTCACCTGACCAGTGGGTCGGTGCTATTTCTGCCGGGGAGACCTCATCCACTGCACTGGATCAATCTGTTCCACCAGTAGAGGAGAAAGACTTAGCTCCCACTGACTTCCCAGATGAGGTCAAGCGTTTGTTGACTCTGTTGAACAAACGTCGTAAAGCCATTGCTTTACCAGGTGAGAAGATGGGTATAACGAACTATTGTCCATCGTATTCCACTTGAACCTGTACTAGACCTATCTACATACCTGCGTACAGAATGCCTCATTCACAAGTTGCTGTCGCAGAAGAATTGATCAATCAAATGCTTGATGATGGAGTTATTGCACCTAGCAATTCCCCTTGGAATGCACCCTTGATACTAGTACCTAAGAAGGATGGTACTTGGCGCCCTGTGATTGACTTTAGGAAGTTAAACGCGAAAACCATTCCAGATCGCTTTCCACTCCCTGTACTGGGTGATCTTTTACGTAATATCGGAGATAACAAAGTCTTTTCAACCCTAGATTTGTTACAAGGGTTTTGGCAAGTCCCTCTTCACGAGGACAGCCAAGAGCTAACTGCATTCTCCACTCCTACAGGTCATTATCACTTCCTCCGTATGGCATTTGGATTACGATCTTCCCCTATCACGTTCTCAAGGCTCATGACTAATATCTTTAGAGGTCTCATAGGTAATGCACTTATGGTGTACTTAGATGACGTAATCGTCATGTCTAAAGACGTGGATACACACTTGAAAAGACTTGATGTAGTACTTGGTAAGCTTGAAGAAGCCAATTTAAAGATCAAACTGTCTAAATGTCAATTTTTCAGATCAGAAATTAAGTTTTCTGGTCACGTAGTCACTCCTAGAGGGGTTACGACTGACAAAGTAAAGTAACTGCAGTACTAAATTTTCCAACTCCCAAAACTGCTGATGCCGTAAGATCCTTTGTGGGCTTAGCAGGTTTTATAGATCTTTCATTGCCAATTTTTCTTCCATAGCTGCTCCTCTAACTGAGTTGCTTAAGAAAGATGCTCCTTTTGTTTGGACCTTCCGTCAAGAAAGAGCATTCCAAACTCTAAAAGAAAAGCTAACTTCTGCTCCAATTTTGAAATTTCTAGATTTTTCTAAGCCCTTCTATCTGACAACTGATGCTAGTTCAATTGGCATAGGTGCCGTACTAGCTCAGAAGACCGATGGCAAGTACAACGCAGTTGCATTTGCTAGCCGAGTCCTTACGAAGGCTGAACGTAATTATACAGTAACTGAGCAAGAAGCTTTAGCAATAGTATGGTCTTTAAAGCACTTCCGAGACATTATTTATCAGTACTCTGTTCATGTCCTGACAGACCATGCTCCACTGATACCCTTATTCCAGAACAAACAACCTACTGGAAGGTTAGCTAGGTGGACCTTGACTATCCAAGAGTTCAATCCCACCTTTGAGCATTTACCTGGCAAGTCAAATGTAGTCGCAGATGCCTTATCGCGACATGTTAGTATAGTAACTGCAGACCCTCCATTTAGTGCTGAAGATGTAAAGAATGCTCAACGAACAGATCCCATGTGGTCTGGTGTGATTCGATTCCTGCTCCAGGAAGATCTTATTCTGACTGTGAAGCCACCAGCACCCATCAGTGACTTTCTCATGAACCAAGAATTACTGTATCGAACAGCCGAGTTGGGTACTCCTAGCAGAAGAGTATACCAGTTAGTAATTCCACAGTCACTAGTGAATGTAGCCTTACAGCTAGTTCACGATGTACCAGGTGTCGCACACCCTGGTATGGATCGTTCAGTAAAACAAGCCAGATTGAAATACTTTTGGCCTCGTATGGCAACTGATATTTCTGAGTATGTTAAGAAATGTAGTGTCTGCATGCAACATAAAGGCAATTGCTAATGGTCCTAATCCAATCCAAGTGTATCCAACTACTAGCGAACCTTGGGAAAGAGTTGCGCTAGATTTGTTAACTAATTTCCAATGTTCCCTCCAAGGTAACAAACATCTGTTGGTTATGGTAGACCATTTCACCAGATATTGCGAGTTAGTTCCTATTGCAGATAAGACTGCCGAGACAGTAGCTAAAGCGTTTAAAGAACGCATTATCTGCAGGCATACCACTCCTAGTCCCTAGTAACAGATAATGGAGGTGAATTCTGTAATGAAATTCTTGAAAATTTGTGTACCTTGTACAAGATCTCTAAATCCACCATTGTTCCTCATCATCCTGCCAGCAATGGGTTAGCGGAACGAACCAATAAGAAAGTACTTGATGTCTTGAGAGCCACTATCAATCCCAACAGTGAAACTTGGGATGAAGTTATTCCTGATGTGCAGTGTGCTATAAATTCTGCTTACAATGTTTCTATAGGTGACACTCCACATTATGCATTGTATGGTGTAGATAAACGTTTGCCTTATGAGTTGTTGTATTCTAATCCGAAACCAAATTACAACCCTGATGATTTCATAGCAACTCGTACCAGCTTAGCTCAAAGTGTTTTTAGAAGAATCCGTGAAACACTTCATAAATCAACAGCTGAATTTACAAGAGTCGCAAATACTCGAGTAAAGCCATCCAAAATCAAAGTAGGTTCGAGAGTTATGCTGATTAACTTTAACAAAACGTCTGCAATGCCAAAGCTTGATCAAAAGTTTGTTGGTCCTTATCGAGTAGTTGAACATATCACTGGTAATAAGTATAAGGTTAGAGAGATTAGTACTGGTCAGTATAAAGAATCGCATTTAGATCATATGAAGTTAGTAAGATAAGATAAGATAAGATTTCGTTCGGATTTTTAACCCCGGAGGGTTAGCCACCCAGGATAACCCAAGAAAGTCAGTGCGTCATCGAGGACTGTCTAACTTATTTCCATTGGGGTCCTTAATCTTGTCCCCCAGGATGCGACCCACACCAGTCGACTAACACCCAGGTACCTATTTGCTGCTAGGTGAACAGGACAACAGGTGTAAGGAAACGTGTCGAAATGTTTCCACCCGCCGGGAATCGAACCCGGGCCCTCCGTGTGTGAAGCGGGAGCTTTAGCCACCAGACCACCGGACTAACGTGACAGACTCTGACAATCCTCCTGATCCTGTACTCTCTTCCTCTGATACTCAGTCAGATGATCAACCTGAATGTCGTTATTCCCTACGTACACGACAGGTATTGAGAAATCCTCAAGTATCATTTGTAACTTCCAATTCAGATTTGCCTCAAATACAGCATGAGTTAGCCAATGCTACAGAGTTTGATCCTCCCAGAGATGACACCCATTCTGCATATGTCAATCACACCCTAGCAGAGTTGGGGTTAAATGTAAATAACCTGTATAGATGAATAATTACAGTATCAACTTATCAGTATTCAAGAATTTTTTTTTGTGTTCATGTTCTCTCCGCATTCTGAGAGTTAACAGTCTAGATTTGCGTGCACCGAATCTGCCTTTCTGTTAAACACTCTTTCTTTG
Source organism: Cherax quadricarinatus (assembly GCF_026875155.1). Lineage (NCBI taxonomy): Eukaryota > Metazoa > Arthropoda > Malacostraca > Decapoda > Parastacidae > Cherax > Cherax quadricarinatus. The sequence goes on from NC_069415.1 coordinate 70,245,735, forward strand.
TATATATTCCTTCCTCAGAATCCGTAGATCACACGAATACAGATCGATCGATCAAAATTTTTTTTTATCACTTGTAATCTCTATGTTGAGTTCGTTGTTCATTTGTTGAGTTTTAAGTTGTACTATAGTATACCTTGTATTGCATTACAGTTTCAGTTACGTAAGCTTTCATTCCAATGTTCTACTTATGTATATATAATGTTTAATTGTTGTGTACTTTGACATTGTATAGAATCAGCCCAAGCCGTATACCTGCCATCTCTAGTTTGTATTAGTTGTATGTCGGGACGACATACATTAGCGTCGCCGAGCTCTCAGTAGTAGTAACCAGTTACCAGTCTCAGTAGTAGTAACCAGTTACCAGTAACCAGTGTCCGTTGACTCAACGACCAACCGTCTCTGCCTGAGTCACGGTCTATTGCGCTGAACTGACACTATTTCAAAAGACCCCTCACTGGGTACTGGGCAGCCGGCTAGTCAGTGTTACGAGAGGAACGAGTGAGATAGGTACGGCTGGCAAGGGCTCTCTCCACATGTCTGTAATAATACATAATAACAGCCTACGTGAGTATTTCTTACCTAATCCACGTATCGAACTCCCACATGATACTATACTACTACTACTACTACTACTACTACTACTATTACTACTACTACTACTACTACTACTACTACTACTACTATTACTACTATACTACTACTATTTACTACTAATACTACTATTACTACACACTACTGCTACTGCATACTCTACTACTACTACTAATACTACTACTACTACTATTACTACTACTACTACTACTACTATTACTACTACTACTACTACTACTATTACTACTACTACTACTACTGCTACTACTACTACTACTACTACTACTATTACTACTACTACTACTACTACTACTATTACTACTACTACTACTACTATTACTACTACTACTACTACTGCTACTACTACTACTACTATCTACTACTGCTACTACTACTACTACTACTTCTACTGCTACTACTACTACTACTACACTGCTACTACTACTACTACTACTACTACTGCTACTACTACTACTACTACTACTGCTACTACTACTACTACTACAGCTACTACTACTACTACTACTACTGCTACTACTACTACTACTACTACTACTGCTACTACTACTACTACTACTACTGCTGCTACTACTACTACTACTACTACTACTGCTACTACTACTACTACTACTACCACTAGTACTACTACTACTACTACTACTACTACCACTACTACTACTACTACTACTGCTGCTACTACTACTACTACTACTACTACCACTACTACTACTACTACTACTACTACTACTGCTGCTATACTACTATACTACTACTACTACCACTACTACTACTACTACTACTACTACCACTACCACTACTACTACTACTACTACTACTACCACTACCACTACTACTACTACTACTACTACTACCACTACCACTTCTACTACTACTACTACTACTACTACTACTACTACCACCACCACACCACCACCGTGTTCTGTTCAGTAAACTAACCCAAGGATGAATGTTTCCAACAGGTCTGCTTACTACTACTACTACTACTACACTACTACCACTACTACTACTACTACCACTACCACCACCACCACCACCGTGTTCTGTTCAGTAAACTAACCCAAGGAATGAATGTTTCCAACAGGGCTGCTACTATACTACTACTACTACTACTACCACTACTACTACTACTACCACTACCACCACCACCACCACCGTGTTACTGTTCAGTAAACAAACCCAAGGAATGAATGTTTCCAACAGGTCTGCTACTACTACTACTACTACTACTACCACTACTACTACTACTACCACTACCACCACCACCACCACCGTGTTCTGTTCAGTAAACTAACCCCAAGGAATGAATGTTTCTAGCAGGTCTGCAGTTCCATGCGTATTTGAGGTGCATTTGCCTAGGATGTGAACCTTTGAACACCACAACAATTGACTAAAAGCCAGGTATGTAATTTTAGTGTTAGGTGAACATGTAAATACTTGCGTATACATCTGGGTCCGCTGTGAGGTGTAGTGTGTTAGTGTTCACAACTTGTAATATCTGACACATGTACACCATAACATTAGTCATGGTTTCTTAACCTTCACTTTACATTACCGACTCGACCCTTTCTCTCTTCCACATTATTCTAATATCATCTCCTCAACACCTCTTTTATTCTATTTGTACATTTTAATCATTAATGTTCTATTTTTTTGAAAATTAAATGTCTCAGACCGCCGTTTTAATTATATTTTTTCTGGATGTGTGATGTGTTGGCTGCTGGCACGACATGATGTCTACGGCTGGGAGTGGTTTGTTCCGGAAGGAACAAAACAGATCACATTACTTTCTGAGCTGTGGTTGTTGGAAGACGTGAGAGTTATGGTGGTGGTGGTCACCCAGACATACTGACACCTCCACCGGTTTTGTCAAACCTCTCTTCTTTTTATTACTCAACAGTGTCTTCAATTTTAAGTTTTCATGTTGAGACACGTCTCAGTGTTTTTTAGTTTAATGTTAAGACACGTCTCAGTGTTTTTTAGTTTTCATGTTGAGACCACGTCTCAGTGTTTTTAGTTTACATGTTTAAGACACGTCTCAGTGTTTTTAGTTTTCATGTTAAGACACGTCTCAGTGTTTTTAGTTTTTAAAAGACGGGTGGGCGAACAATATACCTGATGTCGTGGGATCATGTCCCCACTTCTGGGTCCAGGCCTGATCAACTAGGCTGTTAATGCTGGCCACATGCAGTCCAACGTACGAACCACAGGCCCGGGTGGTTTAGGCACTGATTGGTCAGTACCAGAGGCTTGTTGGTAATTCCCCATTTGCACGGAGGGAGGGTTCTTTAGAGTCGGGGACCCCTGACATTGGTTAAATTTCTAACTGCACTTATCGCAACCCTGCTGTATGGGCATACCTTCCCTTCCCCCACACAACTGTGTGGAAGATAAACCTTCCCCTCCCCCACAAATGTGTGAGGGGTATACCTTCCCCTCCCCAAACAACTGTGCAAGGGGGTATACCTTTCCCTCCTCCCACAACTGTGTGAGGAGTATACCTTCCCCTTCCATACACAACTGTGTGAGGGGTATACCTTCCCCCCGCAACTGTGTGAGGGGTATACCTTCCCTTCCCCACATTACTGTGTGAGGGGTATACCTTCCCTTCCCCACATTACTGTGTGAGGGGGTATACCTTCCCTTCCCCCACAACTGTGTGAGGGATATACCTTCCCCCCCCCCACAACTGAGGGTATACCTTCCCCTCAACTGAGGGTATACCTTCCCCTCTCCCACAACTGAGGTATACCTCCCCCTCCCCCACAACTGTGTGAGGGGGTTATATCTTCCCCTCCTCCACAACTGTGTGAGGGGGTATACCTTCCCCTCCCCCACAACTGTGTGATGGGGGTATATCTTCCCCCCCTCCACAACTGTGTGAGGGGGTATACCTTCCCCTCCCCCACAACTGTGTGAGGGGGTATACCTTTCCCTCACAGCTGTGTGAGGGTATACCTTCTCCTCCCCCACAACTGTGTGAGGGGTATATCTTCCCCTCCTCCACAACTGTGTGAGGGGGTAAAACCTTCCCCTCCCCCACAACTGTGTGATGGGGGTATATCTTCCCTCCTCCACAACTGTGTGAGGGGTATACCTTCTCTTCCCCACATTACTGTGTGAGGGGTATACCTCCCCTTCCCCACATTACTGTGTGAGGGGGTATACCTTCCCTTCCCCCACAACCGTGTGAGGGGGTATACCTTCTCCCCCACAGCTGTGTGAGGTTATACCTTCCCCACCCCACACAGCTGAATAATAACATAACACAGTAGATAATTACTTAAGTTTGGTAAGGCAGTATGTATATATATATTTTTGAGAATACTGCTCGACCTGATGCTACATTATTAACTGCCTGATCAACATACTTGTTGATCAGGCAGTAAATCAGCCGTAGGCCGGGCTGAGTTGAAACCAGTCACAGGAGACTGTAGCGTTTACGGGCCAGTAACAGTGTTCGTGTAGATCACTGGTTCAGAGAACCGACAGTTTTGTAAATTAAGACACCTGTGCAACACTGGGGTATCTTTATTATGGAAACGTTTCGCCACACAGTGACTTCATCAGTCCACTACAAAGAAGAATAGTGAAGATCACAAGGAGTTTGATGTAATCAATCCATCTTGATAAAGATTGATGGACTGATTACATCGACTCTAGGCTGAGGAACTCATTACCTCAAACTCCTGATTTTCACCATTCTTCTTTGTATTGGACTGATGAGGCCACTGTGTGGCGAAACGTTTCCACAGTAAAGATACCCAAGTGTTGCACATGTCTAATTTATCAACAGTGTTCGCGTTATTATAATTATTATTATTTATTATATTCTTGGTGGAGCGCTAAACCCATAAGGATAATAGTGTTATGGGGAATGGGAGCCATTCAGGTTCGATCCAAGAAAGGAGAACACGGGTTCCATTCCTTAGATCAAGAGCCTCTCACCGGCACGTCTTGGTGTGGTGGTGAGGGGTCTTACGCGATTAATGTTAATTAGTAATGGTGTTTGTGTAGTGTTGTGGGAAAGTGAACATTTCTTGGGTGTACATGTCATTGTTTGCTGTCATTTTTGAAGTCTTGTTTGTTGTTGGTGGGAGGAGGTGAGGTTCTGAGTGTGGTGAGAGCCTAGCAGTGTTTAGCCATGGTCTCACCTACCTTCCTTTGTTTACACACGTACCAGGGGGGCCTAAGCCCGTTTTCTATTAAGGTTGCAGAAGGTTTGCCCACAATAACGCCCAGATTCTTCCTTGCATCAACCCGATCCTCATTCTCCCCCGGTGAAGAGAAGTAGGGGGTTGTGGTAGAGCCCTACAATAAGCTTTAATCCCCCACATAAGCTCGTCTAAACAGCATCTCGGGCGTCCAGGGTAGCAGGGTGTAAATCCTGTTTCCGTTCAGCTGATGCTCATTTCTTTCACGGTCACGTGAACATAGCGTCTCCATCTAAACAGATTTTTCCACGTCGCTACCTCCTTGTGTCGCCCATGATGATGGCTTTCAAAGCTTTTGTGCTCTCGTTTAGAATATTGTTCTGGATTCACATGTAACCCAAATGAGTTGGCCTCAGGAAAAAATATATTTTACGACTGGCATAAAATCAAATCCTTTGAACTGTTGGGATCGTCTTTAAGCACTGTGGATGTGTAGCGAGCATTTAGCCTCGTAGATTAAACTATAGATAAAAATCTCAAGAAAGCCAGGTCCATATATGTGCACTAAAATAAGTTACTGTTACCTGTACAAACCATACCACGGCGGGATTTGAACCCGCGGTCAGAGAGTCTCAAAACTCCAGACCGTCGCGTTAGCCACTAGACCAGCTAGCGACAATAAGATTCGTCCAACTAGGTATATTTCTACACCATAGGAAGGTTAGCATAGGACCACTGTGACCACAAATGCAAGTTTTTACAGACGAATCTCCAGCTAGCGTGGCCGTGACGAACTCTAGCTCTGGTGGCCTGGTGGTTAACGCTCTCGCTTCACACGGTGAGGGCCTGGGTTCGATTCCCAGCCAGAGTAGAAACATTGGACGTGTTTCTTTCCACCTGTTGTCTATGTTCCCCATCAGTAAAATGGGTACCTGGGTGTTAGTCGACTGGTGTGGGTCGCATCCTGGACACTGACCTAAGGAGGCCTGGTCAAAGACCGGGCCGCGGGGGCGTTGACCCCCGGAACTCTCTCCAGGTAAACTCCAGGTAAGTCCCTTCACGCGACGGTCTGGAGTTTTGAGACTCTTGACCGCGGGTTCAAATCCCGCCCCTGGTTATGGTTTGTTTGCAATCGTATCATTACGATTTCGTGAGTACTGTTACCTGTGTCTGTAGGTTAGATGTGTCTTCCGGAGGTCACCATTCCTGCTGCCCGCTCCCTGGCCAGGCCTCTTGGTTGCTGGCCTGGGAGAATACGTGGGCGCCTGCCGCCCGCAGTCCAACGTATGAACCACAAACCGGCTGATCTGAAACTGTTTTGAGGAATTTATCTCGTTCCCTATTGAAGTCAGCAATGATTTTGTTGGTAATCTGCCTTATGCATGAAGGATGGGTGTTGTAAGAAATGCGAGAATATATAATAAACGCGATGAGAAACAGGGATGGCAATAAGCACAGAACACCATGTAGAAGGCAAATATTGCAGACAACTTAAAGAAATGACACTGAAGATGTCTCAGACCTTGGACCTTGATCACTTCAGATACACGTATTTAAAGTGATCAGATTCCAAAATGTCGTCAGTAAAGTAAGTGAATGCACTCTTGTTCATTTTCCCTCAGAACAATATGTCAACTTATGTGGTACATGACTGTTGAAGATTGTTGCCTCTCCAATCACCAGGGAAGCTGCCTAAGGCGTGGCTCAGGTGTCACCTACTCGCCACTCACCACTGACACCCCACACCACAACACTTGTACGGACGAAATGCATTATATATATATATTATATATATATTATAATATAATATATATATATATATGATGTATGTATGTCGTGTCGTGTCGTGTCGTGTCGTTTAAAGATATATTTTTCACGTATGTTAATGTAAAAAGTAATAATTTTGTACCAGAAGAACCTTAGAAAACTTACTAACCTTATTATAACAAGCGCAGTTTAATTTAGCCTAATCCAACTAAATATATTTTAGATAACTTTACAATAATTTAATAAACAAACACAGTGAAATATATTTTTTCGTTAGGCTCAGAATGCTTTTTGCGAAATTATGGCATACACAAATTTTCGCTTGCTTTATTCGGCAAGAAGAGTGTTGCTATTTAAGCCAAAATCACAAGTTTTACCTATTCAGCACGATTCAGCAGCGATTCTCCCTGAACATCTTAGGGACAAGATTGGAGCCCAGGACCAAAAATTCATTGACGGAGCAATGATCTGGGATAATCTAACGGGCTCAGAAACCAGACCTGCTCCCCCCAACAACTACAAACAATCGCACTGGGATGGTCCAATAGTGGAAAATATAGCCTCAACGATGCTTCAGAGTGTGTCAGGGAAGGATAGAGCCCGCCTGCTGGCAGTGAGAGCCCCTCATGCTGGGGACTTTCTGTTGGCTGTTCCCCAACTCCAGCCTTGGCACACGCCTCGACCCACAGACCATCCGCATCGGTGTTGCCCTTCGACTTGCCGCCCCTATTCTCGCCGAACACAGGTGTATTTGTGGCAGTGAAGCAGCAGACCGATTCGGGTACCATGGTCTTGTGTGCCGTAAATCCGAGGGAAAGATTGCAAGACATGAGGAGGTTAATAACATTATCAAGAGGAGCCTCACAACAGCTGGATGCCCAGCAGTAAGGGAGCCACCCCAACTATGCAGATCTGATGGCAGCCAGAAGCGTCCAGATGGTATCACCCTTCAAGCCTGGACAGATGGGAAGCAGGTGGTGTGGGACTATACATGTGCATCTACCTTGGCTGATACCTATCTCCAATACACCAGGGAGGAAGGAGGGGCAGCTGCCAGCTTTAGGGAGTCCCAAAAGTCTAGAAAATATGGAGAACTTGCCCATCATTATATGTTTGTTCCCATAGGCTCAGAGACCCTTGGCTCATGGAGAAAGAGTGCATCTAATTTCCTTAAGGAGCTGGGAAAAAGACTCATCAGGGTAACTAGGGATCCCAGGGCAGCTAGTTTTCTGTTCCAGCGGCTCAGTGCGGCTGTTCAAAGGGGTAATGCATGCTGCATTTTGGGCACACGCCCCAGCTCTGAGGAGCTGGATGAGATTTTCGCCTTATAATCGGTGATACACACGTAACAACATGTACCGTACCATAATTAGCTCCATTTGTTCAGTTTACTATAAATTATCTAAATCACTAGTAGATATGTTGTGTCTAATTGTTAGCAAAATTTCTAGCTATAATGTTAAAAATAATACTAATGACTGATTTAAGTTATTATAATATGGTTAGTTTTGTTGTCACTTCCTTGTCTACAAAAGTTCCAGTTGATGATATATAAAGTTTCCTAACTGATCAACTCGGTAATTCATTAATTACGATTTACCATAGCCAGTACCTACAAACATTGAGATTAAAATTTATATTGCTAATGCAAAGTGTCTGTAAAATGACAAGATTTACACTCTGTAACGCATTTATCACGTTACATAGAAATAAATGTTGGCGCCTAAGGGTTAACAGCTTGTCTAGGAGCATGTAAAGTATTGAACAAAATAAACCAACCTAGGGCCAAGCAAATTTCTTTACAAAAGCATTAAGTATATGGTCAATATTACATTAACAGGAAGGGCACAAAAACTAACATATATAAAATTATGTTAGTAAACTAACAGATACAACATACAACCTACCCAATACATACAGAAATCATCAAACACCAGCACTCCTTTACCAAGTACTCACATTAACACTCTAGCACACAGCTACTAATGGTAAAAAAAATATAAACATTTATAAAGAGAGGGGCTCAATTACCCCCCCCCCTTCTGTCGGCGTCTTAGCCTGCAAGCAAAACATTACACTAGTACTCTCCCAAAACCTAAACAGGCCTTTCCTCACACTAGCGACTTACAGATATAATAGGAGAGTAATTACACAAATATTAAAGCAACCTTTGGCATAAACTTATCCAAACCCACCATCCCTACTCAGACACCAAACTCTGATGTCTTACAGACATCTTGTTCTAGCCGCGGCGCTTCCTGTAGTCACTATAAAAACCACCTCACCTGTTGCTGTCCTGTCCTGCCTACTCTTCAGGACTAATACGCGTCTGGTTTCAGAACAAATCCCGTAAACTGACATTTATGGAGCGTTTTTTATACATATAGTTTCTGCAATATAGTGAGTAATACACTCGGCAATAGGAAATCCTCTCTCACCTGTCCTTACCAATTTGTACAGGGAATATTTTGAAATAAGACTGCTTAACAAAATCCTTCCCAATTGAGCGAAGTGGTACAGATATGTTGATGATGTTTTGTGCCTAATGCCTAAGAATATGAATATAAACCATTTCCTTGTTGAATTAAATAGCGCAGTTCATTTCATTAATATTACTGTTGAGTTTGAACAAAACAACTTATAGCTCTTTATTAGTCTTAATTATTAAGAAGACTCGTGATTTTAATTTCAAAATATACAGAAAATTAAGAAATAACTGTTATTATGATCAATATTATTCTTCACACCAGGATAGAGTTAAATTTTCTGCACTTTCATCCAAGTTCTTGAGATATTTGTGTATTTGTAGTACAAAGTTCATTGAAGAAGAAACTTTGAAGATTTATGAAACAGCTAATGAGCCAGAATACCCAAAATATATAATTGATAAATCTTTTAAAATTGCTAGATATAAATTTTAAAATTCAAAAAAAAAAGACAGTCATATTCAACTAAGAATATCCTGGTTCTCCTTTACCATGAAAAGCTTCTTAATGTACCTTCTCTACTAAAGAATTTTTAAATCAGTTATATTTAAAAATCTTGATACAGTAAAGAAAAAACTGATTAAAATTTCCATAAATGTTGACGGTTGTGTCTACTAGATTCCCGGTAAAAATTATAATACAGTTTATTATTGAGAAACTGGAAAAAATTTTGAACTAGGATTACAACATAAATATAACAACAGAGCTGGATGAGTCTAATGGCCAGTTTATTCATTTGAGAGATTGAAACCATCAAAATGATTTTCAGAAGGCCGAAAAAGTTGTTTCAAGCAGATCCATGAATATTAGTTCAGGGTTATAAAAATTGGATTAATTTATAATTAACTGAATTTGTGAAGAGTTTAAGCTGTCTAACCAATCACTCACAAGTTTTGTTTGACAAGTGACCACAATAGGAATAATAGGAATTGTAACAGCTAACCATAAGCTACATCTGATCACAGTCAATAAATCATGTGTCATAAGAGATTACGTTGCTCTAGTGGATAAAATACAATGCACTGAAATTGTATGATTTCCTTCTAATTAATAAGAGTCGAATACAGTCACTGTCAATTTAAACTACCATAAGTCCAGGAAGGTTCTTCAGATTTTTCGATAATGCAGAGAAGAATCTCTTCACACATTTCTAAATACTGCCTTCACATATCCTCAGTATTATTTTGACTATTCCTTGACTATTCATTAATTTTCTTTAGTATTTCGATTATTCTTTATGAACCAATATTTTTACTATTCATGATTTTTTCTTATCACCTCCTAAATGCCTAACCCTCTTGGGTTGTAATGTCATAACTAAGATGATATCTCAACTTTAGAAGCTCTCTACTTTTCTGTTATTTGTAGAGGTCCTTGATAACGTGAGAAATCATGAAAGCACTTGGAAGTTCATTGTTTTATCACAGTGGTAGTTTTACATATTGTGGTATCACCTGTTTATTGTGATCTTATTGTATGTATATGGTAGAACCTCGGTTATCGAATTTAATTCGCTCCAGATGTCGATTCAACAACCAAAATGGATCACAACCAAATCAATTTTTTTTCCACAAAGAGTAATGTAAATAGAATTAATCCATTCCATTAAAAATGTACTAGTTCATAAAACTGTAAAAATGAATACTAAAAGAAAGTTTATATGAAATACTGTCCAGTAAGTAAAAATTTAACTGCCTCTTCCCCGTCAGAGGAGAGCTAATGGCATACTGGAAGCAGGAGATAGAGGAAAGGACGGGGTATGTTACTGCTTGAAAGGAGAGTCATCTTTTGTTAATATGTTAGGCAACTGTCCTGGTGCTGTTCCTCGTCTTTGTTTCTTTTCACACTAATACCTTGTCCTGGCTCACTGATTCTTTGTCTCATTAAAAATCTGTCCAGTGAGATTTATTTCAGACTCCGTTTTAATACTTGTCTAAATTGAGACATTACACTGTCATTGCACATGTTGCAGAGACTGATGGCCACTGCTTTGTCTGGATGGTATTTTTCAGGAAACGTATGCACTTCATGTCATTTAACACACATTTCCTTAACAAGTGCAATGGGCACATCATTCGTCAGTCCTCTTCTTCTGATGACAGCTCCTCCACTACAATCTGCTACTGCTCCTTCTGAAGGTCTAGAAGCTCTTCTGTGGTAAGTTCAGTTCTATTCTCCTCCAGCAACTTCTCCACATCATCCTCAGTCACTCTAGGATCACGATCTTCCCCAAAGACACTATCTTCTACCAGTTCAGGCTCATCTTCAAAGCCTTCAAAATCCCTGGCTGCCACAAAGTCAGGCCACAATTCCTTCCATGCTGGCTGCATGCTCCTGGAATATGTATTACCCCATGCTTTGTCTCTCTAAGCCTCAAGCAGGTGAGGATATTGAAACAGTCCTTCCAGAACTCCCTGAAGCGTTTCTTAAGTGGTTTCAAAACACCTTTCAAAAAGTGCTTTGGTGTAGAGTTTCTTGTAGAAATGACTGCTGGTCCATGGAGTGGATGCGAGGATTGGTGTTAGGAAGCAAGAACTTCACATTTATGAACCTGAACTCCTCCAGCATCTCGTTTTCCAAGTAAAAGAGTCCCTGAGAAGCAATTATTTGTTAATGAGGTACTTTTTGACAGTGGGAGCAAAACCCTCATGAACCCAATCAATAACAAATTGTCTTGTTACCCAAGGTTTCGTGTTGGCCCTCTACATTATAGCAAATTTGTTTTCCATAACATTGTTCTTCTTAAACACTCGTGGATTGTTGCAATGGTAAACAGGTAAGGGCTTTAATTTCAACCCTCCACTTGCATTACCACACAGTAACAGGGTAAGCCTGTCTTTTATTGGCTTGTGTCCTGGCATTAACTTTTCCTGTTCAGTTATGTAGATCCTTTTGGGCATTTTCTTCCGGAAGAGGTCTGTCCCTTCACAATTGTTGAAGACAAACCACTCGACATCTACATACTCTTGGAATTCAGTAACATATTTTTCAACAACCACTTTGTCAGTACTGGCAGCCTACCCATGCGCATCTGTGAGCATGTGACCCCAGCTGTTCGCGTTGTATATCGACAACCTAGAGAACATATGAAAAGCAGGATATTTTTTCCTCGAATTCCTTGTTCGAAAATCGATTGGTTCGACAAACAATGCGGTCGACAACCAAGGTTATGCCGAATAGGTAAAACTACTCAATTAGCAAGAACTCATTTAAAATTAAGTCTGTTCTAAAATTTTCTCTTATACGTTTAAATATATATTTTTTTTTCATTTATGTTAACGTAAAAATTAATAATTTTATTGGCAAGTCACCGAATTTTTCGATGGTGCTGTGCATCGAGACCATTACGTTTCAATTATCACTAGTAATCCGCCATCATGCTGACATATCATTTGCCCTGGTATCGAGTGTCCATGGTGCAAATATCCTCATGGAACCGCTCTCCTTGTTCCTCACTGTAGTCCCCACAATTGCTGGGAAAATAGTCAAGATGTGAGTGCAAAAAGTGCGTCTTCACACTCATTCTAGACCCAAGTAGTTGGAAACTTGAAATCAGGTCTTCGGTCATTTTTTTCATATTCGGGAGAGCGCCTGTTTCCCAGGAAGTTGTGGACAATCTGCTTGAATGAAAACCAGGCATTCACATCCATACCTGCTAATGCTTCATCAAAATGCTTGTCCTTCATCAATTCCCGAATTTAAGGGCCAACAAAGATTCCTGCCTTTAGCTTGCCTTCACTTATACGAGGAAACTTTGACTCCAGGTGCTTGAAAGCAGTTCCATTCTTGTTCAAGGCATTCACATAATTTTTAATAAGGAGTGGTGGCAGCAGAATTTTCTTGGGGTCTATTAGTGGCACAGTTTTCACATTGTGATTTCCGAGTAAGAAGCTGGTTCTTGGTGGCCAGTCTTTTTGTTCATAGTGCTAGCTGTCTGCCGTGCTATCCCAAAGACAGAAAACAGGGATACTTGGTGTATCCGCCTTGAAGACCTAGTAGGAGACTAGTAGGAGAAATTGTGATTCTGGTACTTGATTGCAGATATTAGTGTCTCCATATTTACGTGCGTTTCTGACATTTGCAGACTATGGTCAATTGGCACAGATGCTACTGTGTTGCCACTGTAGAGAAGTACAGCATTTAAACTTCTTTTAGAAGAATTAATGAAGAGTCTCCATTCATCTGCTTCGTATGACATCCCCATGTGTTCAATAAGGCCAGAAATATTTGAACAGAAAACTAAGATTCCTCTGTCAAAGAACTGAGTGAATTCCACCTCACGATGACGGTACCAAGCGAATGTTGTTTCGGAGCTAGAAGAATGTGTTCCTTCAGTCTAAAGCCAAGTAACTGTGTACTTTCTTTTGGAAATTTAAGGTCTCCCACCAAGTCATTGAACTCAACTTGGTTGAAGGGTTTGGGATCGTCACTTATTGGTGGTTCATAGTCTACTTCCATCTCCTAAGAATCACTGGTATCAAACTCTGGTGAAATTTGTTATGTCTCAGGTGGCACAGGTACAGGAATATCTTCAGAGTGTGGAACAGGCCTTATTGCTGAAAGAATATTTGGGTATATTATGCGATCTTTAGTCTTCTTGTTGAATCCAGCTACTTTAGTCATACAAAAATAGCAGTCATTATGGTGGTTCATCTGCTCCCGCCGTACCACTGGTATGGCGGGAGATGAACCACATTTGAAACAGATGACCACATGTGGAGCTTATTGATGCAACTCTTGCAAGCTTTGTGTGGTGCAAATGATTTGTCCTAGTCTCCAAGTTTGCAGCTAAAATAAGCAAAGTAGCAGCACTTCAATAAAGGAGTAATGTTGCTCTGGGAATCTGAAGGGGTGAATTGCCCGCAGACATAGCAAAATATATCTGGTGAATTTATGCAGCCTTTAGACATATTAATAATCTGAAAATAAAGACAATATTAGGTAAGCATTTTAATTGGTAATGTACCACTTTCTCATTTACATATGTTATACGAAAAGAGAAAAGTAACGTTTCCGTATAACTTGACAACCTGATGTGATAGAGATGAATGAAAAAGCAATGAATCACAGTTTTCCATACATATACCGAAAAGGATACCACAGAATCAATAAAAAAGTCATGCAGACCAGTGACATTAATAAATAAAGAGCTTACAGCGTCATTATGTTTGTACAAATACAGTGGACCCTCAACCAACAGCATTAATTCGTTCCAGAGAGCTTGCCGTTGGTCGAGTTAATATTCCCCATAAGAAATAATGGAAATAGAATTAATCCGTTACTGACATCCCAAAGTCTGATTTTTTTTTTACATGAAATATACATTTCCTTATATGGAAAGGAATGGAACATGCAAAATAAACAATAATTAAATGCCACTTACCTTTATTGTGGAGTTGTTGATGAGTGATGTGCCAGCAGCAGGGGAGATTCAGGATTGACTATTGCTTGGAAGGAGAATCCCCTTCCACAAAGTCTTCAGGTACCAAGTCCTTTGGTGGTGTTACCTCCCTTCTTGGTTTTTTAATGCCACTAGGACCAGCTTGAGAATCACTGGACTGCCCTCTACCACCATCACTACCACCCTCTACCACCATCACAACCAGTACCACCCTCTACCACCATCACAACCAGTACCACCCTCTACCACCATCACTACCACCCTCTACCACCATCACAACCACTACCACCCAACCACCATCATCACTACCACCCTCTACCACCATCACAACCACTACCACCCTCTACCACCCATCACTACCACCCTCTATCACCATCACAACCACTACCACCCTCTACCACCATCACTACCACCTCTATCACCATCACAACCACTACCACTCTTTACCACCATCACTACCACCCTCTACCACCATCACAACCACTACCACTCTTTACCACCATCACTACCACCCTCTACCACCATCACAACCACTACCACTCTTTACCACCATCACTACCACCCTCTACCACCATTACTACCACCCGCTACCACCACCACTTTCGCATTTTTCTACAAACTTTTTCTTGAATTCTATCGTGTTTCTCACATCCTTTACCAAAGGGCTGGCTCTACAAGCTTTTGTGGGGTCCAAGGTGGCTTATTTAGCGGTTACAAGCACTAGAAACAGTGGAATAATCCAAAATGTATGGGAGGCACACGTGGAAACCGACCACAACAGCTTGTAAACAATGGTACACTGACTCTTGGAGTGGCTGGGCGCACATCGATAGGTTCCAGACGAACGTCGTTAGTTAAGTTTTTCGCCGTTGGTTAAGGCATTTTTTCTACGGCAAAAAGTGCGTTTAGACGAAATTGCCGTTACTTAATGCCGCCGTTAGTTGAGGGTCGACTGTACTACTACAATCCTTCTGGTTGAAATTTTTCAAGCGGATCAGAATTTTTTTTTCTAGTAACCATAAGGAAACAAAATCAGGGAATTTCTTATATAACATTGTCCAAAGTGTACCCACTTATGCATAGAGTCCCATGACTCGCCCAAGACACTGTATATCAGCAATGAAAATTGATCCTGATCGAAAAAGACGTCTTTGATTAAAGAAAAAGAAAACTTTGAGAAAGAAACGGAAAATGCTATATGAACATTTATCCTCGTTAAATTAAAAAAAAAATGCCCTAAAACTCACATTTTTTTTTCATTTATATTCTATTTTAATTTCTTTAGAGTCTATGAAGAAAAATATTTGATCTTAGAAAAATTCAGTTTGGTCAGATTGGTTATAAAAACACAGCCTAAAATCAACTCTGCCTAATTAATTGTTTCAATGTTGTAAGTGTGTCGTTTGAAAGTGGAAGCAAAAATGCAGGAACTTTGAGAACTCGTAAGAAACAGCATACTTTCTGATTCTGCAACTGCAGATACACTGGTTTCTGCTCTATCTAACAGTGTTCATTGTGCTCCTAGCAAGTCGCTGATCTGATAAATCTCGTGTAGAACATACACGCAGTGTCTTACAAGACGTAGGACATCAGTTACTGTGTATGATAGAAGGAGAGGAGACAAGCTTCTAATGAATATGCCTAACAACTAAACTTACAGTCATTGGTTTCATATTTTACAGACGTCGAACCTGATAATCTTTGGAAGTGGTTGAAAATCGCCAGATGACGAATATATAAACAGTGATGTCAGTGTATTGGGAGATTATGTGAGTATAATGGATGAGTATCGGAGAGAGTTTAAATTTGCTGTAATTCGGATAGGCAGGATAATATGGAATTTTTCTTTGAACGGTCAGTGTCTCATCAAATGATTTTAATCTAGATGATTAAAAAAACTGAGTGACCAGTTGCAGCTATATGACTTTTTTTTTTTGGGGGGGGGATAACGCCATCATGAACAACGTGCTCTGTTTAAAGCAGAAGAGCTGGATATCACATTTGAAGAAAATAAGGAATTGAGGATAGGAAATAAGAAGCATCTTCCTCACGACCATCAAGAGGTGACAGATTATCAAAGAAAATATTTTTTTCAGATATATCTGGTGTTTGAAGCAAACAATGAATGTCGCAGAAATGATAAAGGTCACAAGGGTAAATTATTTGCATCTTCAACATGTAAATACTGCAGAAAATTAGGCTGTGGTTGCAAACAAATTCGATCTTCCAAGAACAGTTATGTGGTAAGAAAGGTGAAAACTAGAAAATAGGCTGCCCACCTACGTCACCTGGTCACCCACCTGCGTCACCTACTCACGCTTCACGGTCAACTTACATGACTACCTTGCCACCCACTGGAATTGCCTAGGCGTCCCACCTGCGTCACCCACCTCACTTCACTTGCATTATCTTACCATCCACTTCCATTATCAAGCCAGGATATTAAAAAAAATAGCATCAGGAACCTCAACCAATCTAAATTACATGGCCACACACCTGCATTACGTGGCCGCTTACCTGCATTACGTGGCCACTTACCTGCATTACGTGGCCACTTACCTGCATTACATGGCCGCTTACCTGCATTACATGGCCGCTTACCTGCATTACATGGCTGCCCAACTGCATAATGTGACCACCCACTTGTCTAACACGGCTGCTTATCTACAGCATTTAACTGCCCATCTGCATTGCGTGGCCACCCACCTGCATAACGTTGCCGCCCACTTGCAATATCTGCTTCAACTGAACGTGGTCAGCCTCTAATTATCCACCCGTAGTAAATATTAAACCATCAACATATTTTTTAATTTAGCGACGGGAGATGAGGTTATATACACATCATCGTTCACTATGGCATAAAATTACCGTAATCCTCCTAGTTAAGGCATTTACCTGCTGACATCCAGGTTATATATTAGCCTGTTAAACATGTTATGCTTCATTTGTGGTTTCCTTGCGTCATATTTATTTGATTAATGTATTATAAACAAGAGAATTTGGATGATAACAGTGGTGGAGATTATTTTGTTGGTAATGATAAATGCACTGTATTCGGATATTAAATTATAATTAGCGGAAATTTAGTTACTAAAAATGTAATTATTATGTAAATCATTCGAAATGAATTGGGACAATTATTATGGTGGTGATGAGGCTAATTATAACAATGAAGGCGTTAAGGATGGTATCAGTGAAAAATGGAAGAAAATGTTGTAGACGGAGTAGATCAGGAATGTCTGGGGTAAATTATAATGGGAGGTCTTTAAATAAATTATTTATTAATAGCAGTTTGGAAATAGTCAATGTTTATTTTAAGAAAGAGGATCGATAAGTATACCAAATATGCTATAGTGCGGTACGACAACTGTTTTTGTAGATAAAACAGGGATGTTTAGGCTTCTGGATGTGTGCTGTTACAGATGGCAGCTACAGTGAAAGTAAGAGGTTGGTAGAGTACAAGGAGAAAGACAGCAATGAGTAAAAGAGCAGTGAAAGTCAATAAACTATAAAAAGAAGAGAGGGAACGACTTAAGCAAGTACTTAGAGTAGTGAGGGAAAGGGTAAAGAAGTTTGGAGTAGATGCAGTGCAAGATCCAGTTCTCGTCGAAGTTTGTGAGTACATGAGTGTGGATGTAGGTGTGGGTGAGTAATGGAACAATTGTGAAACACGGTGGAAAAGAGAGAGGGATAGTAAAGGTTCTTATAATGTTGTAAGTAAGGCAGAATGAATGGAGAGAAAATGAGTGGTTGTAAGGTTTGTGAGGGAGTGCAAAATAAAGAGACGAAGAGAGAATTGGTGAGAGGCCCTCAGGAAATTTTGCTGAAAATGTGAAATCGTATTAGTGGGAGATTAATTTTGCTGATAAAGCCTGAGCAGAAAACGGACTTGGAAGTTAAGCAAGGAAAATTGGGG
>NC_069415.1:70264567-70285486 GCF_026875155.1 Cherax quadricarinatus
CTGGGGAACTTTTAAACCAAACCCCCCCCTATCTGCGGGGAAACCACCTTTTCCCCCATGTATGTGGGACTCCACCCCCCTTTCCATGTCTGATTTTTACTACCCCTCCCCAAACCATGTCTGCTGGGATTTCCCAAACCACCAACCCATGTTGTGGGACCCACCCCCAAAAACCCAGGGTCTGTGGGACTCCCAAACCCCCAACCCATGTTGAAGGGACTCCCCACCTCCCCCCCCCTGGCTGCTGGGTTTTCCCACTTCCTCCCCCATGTCTGCGGGGACTACCCCCTTTCCCATCCATGTCTGAAGGGACTACCCCCTCCCCCCCATGTCTAAAGGGGATTCCACCTCCGCCCCCATGCCCTGGGGGGACTGCCACCTTCCCTCAAAGTCTAGGGCGAGGGGAAACCCCCCCACCAATTTTCTAAGGGGACACCACCTTCCCATCCATGTTGCTGAAAATTTGACTTTCCCCCACCCGTCTCCTGGGAATTTTTTTCCTCCTTATTCATTTTTTTTTTGGGGAAATAAAACCTCCCTCCCAAAGGCTCCCTGGGAATATTTACATGGGCCTCTGGGTACCCTGCTGGGACTACTGCCCCCCCTCCCTTGTGAGCTAGAAATTTCTGCCTCACCTTTCTTGTTGTGGGACTATCACCTTCCCCCCCCATGTCTGAAAGGGTTCCCCCCTCCCCCCCCCCATTTGCAGGGACCCCACCTCCCCCCCTTGTCTGTGGGAAAAATTTTCACCTCCCCCCCTCTGTCTGCTGGGATCCCTTCCCCCACCCCATACAGTGGGGCTACCCCCTTTAAACCCCCCTTGTCGAGGGGAAATCCCCCCTCAAGTCTGTTTGGGGACAAACCCCCTCCCCACCCATGTCAGAAAGGGACTCCAAATCTCCCCACCCATGTCTGCGGGGCACTACCAACTCCCCCCCATGCCCTGTGGCACTCCCAATTCCCCACCCATGTTTCTGGCACTACCAGTTCACCACCCATGTTGAGGGGTTTAACCCACCCCACCCTTTGTTTTGTGAATTGCCCCCTCCCACCCATAAAAACTGGGGTTTTTTACCATTTTCCCAAACCCCTGTCCCCTAGAAAAACCACCCCCCTCGCATGTCTTTTTGGGACTATCCCCTCCCCCCCAAGCTGCGGGGAAAGTAATACTTCCTCTCCTATACCTTCGGGGGACTACTGCATACCCTCCCTTGTGGCTGGAACAAACTGCCTCCCCCCCCTTGTTCCCTTGGGGTTTAACGCCTTCCCCCCTTTTGGGGACTGCGGGGACTACTGTCCCCCCTCCCAATTTTTAAAGGGCCCCACTCGTCCTCCCCCCTTGTCTGCTGGGACTACTCCCTCTCCTTTATTGTGCTGGGACTGCACCCAAAAATACGGTGCCCTGTGGGAGGGGTCTGCTCCCCCCAAATGTCTATGTGACTATAAATCCCCCATCGGGTTTTCCTGGCGGGGGGAAACTTTTCAAACCACCCCCCTCCCCTTCTATGGTTTTATTACCCCCGTGTTTCAATGTCCGTTACGTTAGTACCTCCCCTTCTAATGTCCGCTGTTTTTAGCATTCCCTTTCTCATGTCCGCCATGTTTAACAAACTCCCCCCCTATTTTCTGGGCCTGTACCCCCCCCCCATATTGATGGCACTAAAAATCTCCCCTTCCTTGTCTGCTGGAACTACTACCCCCCTCCCTTGCCCTGCGGGAAATACTCCCAAACCTCCTCCCCCATTTCCCCGGGGCCCTACACCTCTCTCCCATGTCTACGGGGACTATTATTTTTGCTTCCCATGCCCTAATGGAACTATTCCCCTTCCCCTTCCTTTGTCTTCTGGGCTATTACCTTTTCCACCCCCATAGGGGCGGGGGTTATTTACCCCCCTCCCCTGTCACTGTGACTTCTATTTCCCCCCCAATATAAAAGGCTAGGCCCCCCCTACCTCCCCCAAATTCTCGTGCCTTCTGGGGGGTACTGGCTCCTCCCCCAATGCCCCTGCTGGGCTACTGGTTTCCACCTCCCTCGTCTGCTGCGACTACTACCACTCCCCTCCCGTCAAATGGTATTATACCTGGTTTTCCCCAATTCCGCGGGAGATTGTACCCCCCCCTTCCCTTTGCCCGCTGAGATTATTTACCCCCCCTTCCCCATCCCGCGGATTGCAGATTCCCTTCCCATGTCCCGCCATGTTTACTACCTCCCTTATTTTCTGGGTTGCCCCTCCCCTTCCCCGTGTCTGCGGGCCCCCCGCTACCACCCCTCCCCTTTTTTCTGCTAGAATACTTTTCCCCCCTCCCATTTTGCTAAAAACATTACTCCCTTCCTTTGGGTCGGGTGGACTTCTGCTTTCCCATGTCTGGGGAATTGTTCTTTCCATCCCATGTCTCGGGACCTATGATTTTCCCCTCCCATGTCTGCTGGAACTACTACCTTCCCTCCCGTGCTGCGGGAATTTATTTGTCTCCCCCCCCCCCCCCCTTGTCTGCTGGAACTTTTTCCTCCCCTCCCCTCTCTATCTCTACCTCCCCCCACATGTTCCTGAGACTAGTACTTTTGTCCCCAACATTATGGGACTTACCATCCTCTCCCCTGTCTCTGGGATACGATTTCCCCTCCTTAGGGCCCTTAAAGGGACCTCTCTTAAACGAGTTGTTATTTTTAAAAAAAATATTGTCTTTCGTGGTGTGTTTTTTTAAGTTAAAATTTTTTTATTTTTGAGTGGGTAAATAAAAAAAATTTGATAATATGCAATTTAGTGGACTGATTTAGCCCATTTTCAGAAAAACAAACTACCCATAAAAGGGGAAAAACCGCAATAATAAAATTTAAATGGGTTTGGGAGTTAAGGGGATCGCCTCCCACAAAGGAGCCCCCGAACCGAGCCGGTTGCGTGCTGTCCAAAAAGTGCATTTAAAAACAAGTGTTTTTCCTTAAAAAAAAAAACCAGTTTTAAAAACATTGTGAAAAGCTTGTACCGTGTAGTGATGAAAAATTTTGAGGGGGGAAAAAAAAAAAGGGAAAAAAAAAATAGTGGTAGGCATTTTAGGCTAACCCCCTCAGCGTGAGTTGCATGTTTCCAATGTTCACCAAATTTTTGGGAATTTTTCGAATATATGAAAAGATTAGGGTGCTGATACATAGTGAAAAGAGGGAAGTGAATTTAAAATTTGTAAAGGGGAAAGACTTTAAAAAGATAAAAATTTTAAATGGGTTGCATTTAAACTAAAATTGTGGCCCCCACGTGTAAACTTTTCCTTTACACCCCCTGTAGTCACTGGTAATAAGTCTTTCCTTTCCCTCTAGAACTCTTTTTAATGCGTAAATTAGGGGTTGAACGAATTTACAGTCGGGCCCCCTAAAAAAAAATGTAATCATCTTTTTACGGGGGAGGGAAAGGGGGAAAGTTCCTAGATATTTCCCCCTCAGGCTTTCTGTGGCCTTTTAAACCCCGGATAGGGGAAACCCCCCGGGGGCCCCAAACACACTTTTTTTAAACCCACCACTTTCCGGGGGAAAAATTTATCCACCACATAAAATACGTGGTGTTAGATCACCCACCACAGTAAACCCCAAACCTTAAAACCCGAAATCATAAAAACTTTATTTCTACTTGGTGTGAGGCTGGGGGAAATTTTTGGGGGGGTTTAAAAATTTTATGGTTTTTGGGGGGCACCCCCAGTGCCCCCCCAAAAACCACTGTTTACCCCTCCTAACCTTCACCACGCCCCTTTCTCCACGTCTCTTTCCTATAAAAGGGAACGAAAACCTTAAGTGCCCAATCGGGTTTCGGGGCCCCCCCCCCCCCCCCCTCAACTAATATAAAATTTTTAGGTTTAAAAATTGTCTACATTATAACATTGTTTTCCCAAAAAAAAAATTTTTTTTTGGGATATAATGTTTTTTTTGGCCAAAAGTAGGGGTTTTCATGTTTCGGCCCGTTTTTTGTACCTTTTACTAAAAACATATTGAAAAAGGGGAAATTGTTTTGGTCTGATTGAAAGACAGAAGAAAATTTGGGTCACAAAACCATACTTAGTAAACCACAAAAAACATTTAAATAAAAAAGTCTTTTTTTGAAAAAATTTAAACGCTTTTTATGACATGTAAAAAAGGAAAAATTAGGAGTGTCCTAACAGGGGCCCCAGAGTAAAAACAAAGAGGATCAGAAAGCAGGGAAAACCCTCAAGATTAAAATAAAAAATTTCCAGTGGTGCGGTCGGGGGCTGGTGCTTTTTTAAAAAAGACAGTGCCTGTAAAAAATCTGTAAATGGGAGAAAGTGCACCAGTGGATGGGGGCCTGGTTTTTTCTGAAGAAACAAGTACAGCCAAAACAAAAATAGCTCTAGGAATAAAAACCCAAGAGTGGGAGCTGGGGGGTGCCCAATAAGTGAAGTTTTTCGGGGGGGGGGTGTTTGATAGAGCACAGAAATTTCGGGTGGCTGTATTGATGCTGGCCCGTCCTAAAGTTAATTTTGGGGGCCCAAAAAAAAAAAAAACCCCAGAAAGGGCCCCAAACACCCACAAAAACTACCATCAAAAAAAAATTTGTGAAAATTTTTATGCCTAGGGTATCTGTAGGCAAAAATAGGTATATGGAAAAATAAATAAAATTTGCAACCCGGGCCCATCCCCCCCTAAAATATTTGCAAATTTAGTCTCTTTTTCCCTTCCTGTGAATTTTTTCCCCCAGAAATTTTGTTGTTTATCACAAACTTGGGGCCCCACAAACTGCCAAACAATCATTTAAAAGGGACCAGAAAGTACAAAATCCCACAACCTTTTTTGCCCAAACCATGGAAATTTTACTATCATTAAATAGAAAGATTTTTTAATTTCCCAGGAAAAAGAAAAAAGCTCGGGGAAATGCCCAAAAATACTCCGCCCCCCTCGGAGCTTTGCTGGAGGGTGGCACGCCCAAGTGGCTTCCACCCATACAACAGATATTAGTGCCAAAAAAAAATAAAGTACCCAAAAAAACAAAAAGCTTTAAATTTGCTTTCGAAAATAAATAAGGTCTAAACCCAATCCCCCCAACAACAAAAAAACCCCCTTTCATGGGGGACTTCTACAGAGCAAATTTGCAATGTTTGCGACTTTCACAGGACCCCCTTCACGGATCATTTGACAACAAAGTAGGGGTACCCAGGAACAATTTTAGATCCCACAAAAATTTCAAAAAAGGACAAAGGAGGGGGGTTTTCCCCTGGTGTCCCCCGGTTTTCTTCATTTGCCCCAGAACTGTGAAAAACCCCCAAAGATGTGGTTAAAATTTTTTTGGAGTAAAGTTTGGGAAAAGGGAAACCTTTTTCATCGTATTTGGGATGTAAGCCCAAGATAAAACTTCCCAAAAATCCCGGGAAATTTTTGGGGATTAATGTCTTAAAAATTTCTTTAAAAAAAACCCCCCCCAAAAACCAAATTTCCCTTACTGCGGGGTGATTTAATTTTAAAAGAAAAATTTTAAAATGGAAGAAGGTGGAAAAGTAATTTTTTTAGGGGGAGATAACTTAGGGGGTTTACCTAACCCCCGGCTGTGGTTGTCATGCTGAATCCCGGGGGGGCCCGGAAAGTAACAATTTGGTAAATCAATCTTTATCCCCCCGCAAATTTCCTATTAAGGGTTTTCATACGGGGTTGGGCTTGACCCCCAGAATACCCTCCAGATAGACCCCCGTCTCCCAGTTTGTTTTGGGTCTATTAACCAGCCCATATTATTTGGGGACTCCCACCATCCAGGTGTTTCTGGACTTCTTTTTAACCCCCTTCATTTTTTTTGGGCTTTGGATTCTCCCATCCCCTTCCAAATGATGCGGGGGAATAAATTCTCCACCAATCGTTTTTGCTGGAGCTTCTGCCTCCCCCCTTCCCTGATATTAGTTTTTTTGGGGCTACAGTTCCCCCTTTTCATAAATATGGAGAAAATTTCCCTCCTCTTTTCCCCGTTTTTTATAGGGGCTTTTTTTTCCCCCCTTCCCTATACTTGTTGGGGGTTTCAAAAATTCCCTTTCCCTATATTTGCTGGGGGCCCTAAAATTTTCCCCAATTCCCCTTTTACTTGCGGGGGGGCCCTAAAATTATTTTTTTTTCCCTTTTATACTTGCGGGGGCTATAATACCCCCCTTTTCCCTTTTCCTTGCGGGGGCTAAAGTATCCCCCCTTTCCTTTATACTTTGCGGGGGGTTTCGGGACCCCCCTTTCCCCTTTGTACTTTTTTGGGGGGTTTAAAATATCCCCCCTTCCCCTATACTTGCGGGGAGCTACAAAAACCCCCCTTCCCTATACTTTGTGGGGGCTAAAATACCCCCCTTTCCCTATATTTGCGGGGGCTACAAAAATCCCCTTCCCTATACTTGCTGGGGGCTACAATATCCCCTTTCCCCTAAACTTGCTGATAAAACTTTATCCACATTCCCTAAAATTTGCTTTGTGTTTGGGGTACTACCCCCCATGCCTAAATAAAAATTTCTGCCTCCCACTTCCCAATTTTTTTAAGGGGCCCTCTACCTGTCTTTCCCCCCTGCGTCTGCGGGGCTACTACTCAAACCCCCTCTAAAGTGTGTTGAGCTGCTTCCTCCCCATGTTTTTTTGGGTGTTTCCTTCCCCCCTTTCCCCCTGGGGACTGGTTTTAAACCTTTACTTCCAAAAATTTTTTTTGGGCTTTACCCCCCCTTCCCCTTAAAATGTCAGTACTAATTTCTTCTTTCTCCCAATTCTTCTTGGGATCTTCATCTCCCTTTTCTGGGGCTAGATACCCCTCCCTGGCTTTCTTTCTCTACCCTCCCTTCTTAAATTTCTGGAAGGGTTTGTCTTCCATTTTCTGATAAGAAATTCCTCCTTCCCCCCCTTTGTCTGTTGGGGGGTAGCAAATCTTCCCTTTCCTTCTCATTGAGCTACTCCAAAAGCGGTGGGAAACTGGGGGCTGCGATGATTTAAAGGGATTTAAAAAAACTTTATGGATACGTCATAGGGGTTTTTCTTGCTGGGAAATGGTCGTGCTGAGGGGGCTTCGATTAAGAAAAAACCCCAGAATTAGATTTCGGTTATTTACAAAAAATTTTTCCCGAATTGGATAATTGCCCTGATTTTACTGGGTAACACTGCAAGTTTTGGGGGGGAGGGGGGGGGGAGGGGGATTTGGGTGTATGCGTCCTTCAACTTTGGGCCCGTCATATTATGGGGTTTTTGTTGGTTTGGGGTTTTCACCCCCTTTAAAGGGACCTCAAACCATGGTAACACTCGGGCCCTCTCATGGACTCTCCAACGATTTGTTTCCCTATTTTCAATCTTTCGTTTTTTTAAATCCCAGGGGGAAAAAGCATAATTTAACGGGACTTTGAGCCTGTATAGCAAGTTCCCAGGAAGGGGTGTCGAGTTTTTGTTAGTTCTTCCAGGAAATGGTGTAATCCCTTAGCTAAAACCCCTGACCCGTAAAAAACCCCCAGTAAGGGGGGCAAAAACGGGGGTATTGATTTAAAGAATATTCCTGATTTTTTTTTAAATTTTCGAAGTAAACCCCCATGCTTTAATCCCTGTGCATATTAAAATTTAAAGGGGATGCGAAAGGGTTTTTAAGGGGGAAATTTTTATATTCCAGTGTACAAATTATAAAAGTGTGTTTGGCCCTGTTTCTGCATAATACTGTACAATGGGGAAATTTTTTTATGTATAAGAAAATTTTAATTTTTTGTGTTTGTGTGCTTTTGTTTACTTGGTTTTATGTTTTTTTTAATTTTTTATTTTTTGCAATTTGAAGAACAAAGGGCCAAGACTGTGACAAATATAAACTTTAAAGGATATCCATTTTTTATTTAAGGTTCTTTATTACCACCTCCCCTCCTTTACCACCAAAGGGCCTCAGAACCCAACCTTCCCAATTTCCCCCTTTAAAAAGGGAAAAACTCTACCTCCCCCTCCCCAAAAAACCCCCCCATTATTACCCAGCATCCTCAAAACCATCAACCCCCAAACCCCGTTGATGTTTACGTATGTGAAACAAAAAGCCTTTTAAAAACATTTGTCAAAATGTCCCCGTTTGTATTTCCAACGTAAAGTCCCCAAGATGTTCAGGAATTACCTTTGGAAAAAAAAATTTCGGTAAAGATTTACTTAAAATTAAAACCCGAGCACCTTCGCCCAAGTTTAAAATTACAAAGGTTTTTAAAAGTGAAGTTGGGTTGAATAATTTATTTTAGAAGTTAAAAATGAAAAAAAAAAAACCCTTTGAAATTTTAAAAGGAAGCCAAAGGGGACTGAAAAGAAAGGGGCTCTGGCAACACGCATTCCGTATTTTTGGATTTTCTCAGTTAAGGGAAAATTTAAAAATTTTAAAAAAAGGGAAAATTTACCCAAAAATTTTTAAATTGTATATTAGGAAACTGTATTTAGTTTTAAAAATTCCCCTACAATCCGTTAAAAAAATTTTGATTATTATTTCATTTTTTAAAAAAACCCCGTTTTTAAAAAATAGAAAAAACCCAAATTTGGGGAAAACAGGGACCAAACAGCACAAAATTATATAAAAATTCTTGAATTAAATTTCACGACAGTTTAGGGGTTTTAAGCCGATAAAATTAAAAAAAATTCATTTTTCATATGGGAAAAAAAATTTAATTTAAAAAAGGGTAAAATTTAAAAATTCCTTTGCAGTTTTAAAGCTTTCTTTAAAAGCCCCCAAAGGGAGCATTCTTCATATTTGAGCTGAATTTTAAAAATTTTTTTTTACGTTCCCGTAAAATTTTCCCCAAACTGTACTTTTTCTAAAATGCACCCGCCAACAATAATTTTGTATGTAGAAAGAATGGCTTAGAGAACCGACAAGTTGGGTAAAAAAAGACCATTGGGCAACCCCTTTGGGGTTTTTTAATTTAGGAAACGTTTCGCCACAAGTGGCTTCAAACAGTTTCCCTACAAAGGAGAATGGGGAAGAACAGGGGGTAGTTTTTAGATAACAGTCCCTTTAAACCCCTTTAGTCGATGGGGGTCAGTCTAAACAGTCTTTAAAAAAACACAAAAAGTATGGCAAAAAAATAGCTTATTTCACCCTTCCCTTCCTACGGGAAAATAAGCTTCTTTTTTTCCCCACATTTGCGTATTCTTTTTAAAATTGATGGGGTTGACCACATGGGCTTAGGGAGGGATGATTAAACTCAAGCTCCTCCCGTTCTTTACCCCTTCTCCTTTTTATGGGTATGAAGTCCCTTTGGGGGCGAAATGTTTCCTCAATTTAAAAATACCCAAGTGTTGCTCCAAAAAAGTTCTAATTTATCAATATTTGAATAAAAAAATTAATATCACTATTCAATAAAATTGGGGAAAATTTTGACTTTTGCCCCACAATTTCAGTGTAAAAATTACTTTTTGGTAAAAACACTAATTTGGGGAAAAATTGAATTCGATCAGATGGGTTGAGGAAAAAAGTCTGGTGATACCGAAAGAAGTGGAAAAACACACTTATGTAAGTTTAGATTTTTTATTAAAGGGAAAACGTTTTGCCATGAGTTGCTTTTTTCAGACTAAAGATTTTACTCGGGGGCGAAAAAGTTTCCTTTAATAATCCCTAAAACTGTACATAATGTTTTTTCCACGAAGGGGGTTTTTTCTCCTTTTTTATAACACAAATTCCTTCGACTCCAAAGTCATTTTTTTTTTCTGTTTTTCATGATGAAAGTTAAAACCCCAGGGGGCAACATTTTGGGTATCTTTTTTGTAGAAAGTTTCGCCATCCATTTGGGTTTACAATACAGATTTTAGAATTTTGTTTCTGATAAAGCCACTGGATGGCGAAACGCTAAAAAAATGGTAACCAGAGTTTCATATGTGGTTTTTTTTTCAAATTTTTCGGGATTGTTTACCCTTTTTTGCCCCACATAAGAACATAAGAACATTAAAAACGAAGGAACACTGGGAGAAGGCCTACGGCCCCTGCGAAAGGGGGAGGTCCAAAGTCTCCTACCGGCTTAAGCCAAAAACACCCCAAACCCAGACAGGGGCAGGTTTACATTGAAATTGAGGGGGAAAAACGGCAAAACCCACCCGGGGAAACACAACTATTTAGGGCTAAATCACCCCCCCCCCACATCTTCTCCCGGGTTTTTTTCCAACCCCATTTTTTTAAAACTCAAACAAAGTTCTTTGGCCCCTATAACGGGAAATTGGAGTTTGTTCCACTCATTTCCCAACTCTATTTTCCAAACCCCGTAAATTTTCCTATTCCTTCCCGAATCTGAATTTTTCCAAAATTTAAAACCCTTGCTGCGGTCCCCGTCAGGGTAGATATTTTCGCCACATTTACATCCCCCTTTTTTTTTCCTGTCTTTTCCCCTTATACACCTCAAACATTTTCCCCCCCAATTTAAGTTCCCTTTTTTAGAGAGGTTTAAATTTAAAGGGGGTTAGTCCCAAACCTTTAAAAAGGGGAAAGGTTTTTTGATACATGGGGTCTCTTTGTTCCCTCCCCCTTTTTACCCTTTTCCCGAGAAATTTTTAAACCAAATTTTGTAATACGGTAACCCAAAAATGGCAGCATAAAAACTTAAAAGAGGCCCCAACCAAGGATGGGATGGGGTTGAAGAACAACCCTGAGGACTCCTATTAAAATTTTTGCTTCTTGATATGAAACCCAAGGGTTCATTAGCTTTATTGCGAACCTTTTGCAAATGTTGTCTTTGGGTTTTAGAAATTTCTGCTAACCAGAACTCCTAAATTTTTTTCGCAATCCGTAATATTAAGATCTACATTATTTAGTTTATATGTGGCATGGTTATTGTCCTGTCCAACATTTAGAACTTTGCATTTGTCTATATTAAACTGCATCTGCCACTTCTCCGACCACTGCATCAGTCTATTCAAATCTTCCTGGAGTGCTCGAATGTCCTCGTCAGAATGAATTCGACGGCCTATTTTGGTGTCATCGGCAAACTTGCCGATGTCGCTCTTTATGCCCTCATCTATGTCGTTTATGTAGATTGTGAACAGCAGGGGCCCAACACTGACCCCTGTGGAACACCGCTCGTGACGCTTCCCCACTCTGATTTCTCCCCCATTTATGCAAACTCTCTGCTGCCTATTTGTCAACCATGCCTCTATCCAGGAAAAAATTTCTCCTCCTATTCCATGTGCTTTAATTTTCCTCAATAGTCTCTGATGTGGGACCCTGTCAAAAGCCTTACTGAAGTCCATATACACAATATCATATTCATTACCATGATCTACCTCCTCAAATACCTTAGTGAAAAAAGTTAATAAATTCGTAAGGCAGGAACGCCCCTTTGTAAAACCATGCTGAGATTCGTTGATTAATTTATGCTTTTCAAGGTGGCTACGAACTGCCTCGGCAATTATTGATTCCATAAATTTTCCCACTATGGAGGTTAGGCTTATTGGTCTATAGTTCGAAGCTAAGGACCTGTCACCTGTTTTGAAAATAGGTATCACATTTGCCATTTTCCACTTATCTGGCACCATGCCAGTTTGTAGTGATATGTTGAAAAGATTAGCCAAAGGTGTGCTAAGCTCCTCTTTACATTCCTTTAGAACCCTTGCATACAATTCATCAGGGCCTGGGATTTGTTAGGTTTTAATTTATCTATTTGCCTAAGGACCATGTCACTTGTGACCCTAATAGTGCACAGTTTATTATCGTCCTGTTCTACATAATTTATCATTACTGGAATATCGCTGGTATCCTCCTGTGTAAAAACTGAGAGGAAGTATGTGTTAAAAATTCTACACATTTCCTTATCACTGTCAGTGAGCTGACCCGAGGAACTTTTGAGTGGGCCTATCTGTCCCTGATCTTACTTCTGTATACCTGAAAGAATCCTTTTGGGTTAGTCTTCGATTCTCTTGCAACTTTAACCTCATAATCTCTTTTTGCTTTTCTAATTCCCTTTTTTATTTCTCTCTTTAACTGAATATATCGATTTCTTAATTGCCCCCTCTCCTCTTTTGATTGGCCTATATATGCCTCTCTTTTGACCAATCAGATATTTTAATCTATTGTTCATCCATTTAGGATCATTTTTGTTTGATCTGATTTCCCTATTTGGAACATAATTTGACTGAGCAGCTAGAACTATGCCCTGGAAAGCATCATATCGGCAACCATCACCACCTACCTGACCCTTAGTCAGGTCATTCCAGTTCAGCCCCCCCTAAGTAATTTTTCAGTCCTATGAAATCAGCCAAGCGAAAGTCAGGGACGGAGACTAGATTGCCATTATTAGGGGAATTCCATGATATGTTAAAACTGAGTGATTTGTGATCACTCTCCCCAAGCTCATCAGTAACCTCAGGATTATTAATTAGTGTTTCCCTACTGGCAAGAACCAAGTCAAGGAGGTTATTTCCCCTAGTTGGCTCTGTCACAAACTGTTTTAAAAAGCAATCCTGGATCGTATCAAGAAAGTCACCCGACTCTAAATTTCCTGTCAAATTGCTCCAGTCAATCTGTCTATAGTTGAAATCTCCCATTAGCACAACATTTTCGTATGTAGATGCCTTACGAATTTCGTCCCATAGAAGTTTACTGCACTCCCTATCAAGATTTGGGGCCCTGTAAATCACACCCAAAATTATTTTTCTCGGCCCTCGAGAAGCTGTAACCAAACAGATTCAGTGGCTGACGCTTCTAATTTAATATCTTGTCTAAACACAACAATTTAAATTGTCTCTGACATACATCGCTACTTCCACCACCTTTCCTGTTGACCCTGTCAGTGTGGAATAATTTATAGCCTTGTATGTGACATTCAGAGGGCATCTCTCTATCTTTCAGATTGAGCCAGGTCTCTGTTATAGCAATAATATCTATGTTTCCTGCACTTGCAATTAATCTTAGCTCATCTATCTTATTTCTAACACTCCTGCTATTAGTATAGTAAACCTTAAGGGAGCTAGTCCCTTGCTGCCCTCTGCTGTCCCCCTTTGTTTGCTGACCCTGTTCTATTGTCTTTATTTATAACTTCATGCTGAATGCCTTTTATACATTTACTGTTTCCAACCCTAGTGTTGCAACCTGCTTGTTTCCCACACACACCCATACCTCTATCTTCCATCAGTTTAAAATCATAGGCATTTCACCAATGGCCTTCTCAATCGAGTCTGCAAGTGCTACCACCCCTGCCCCAGAGAGATGTACCCCATCCCTTGCATACATATCATGTTTGCCATAAAAGTTGTTCCAGTTGTCAATGAATGGGATTGCAAGTTCCTTGCAGTATCTGTCTAGCCAGCAATTTACACCAATTGCCCTAGACAACCATTCATTTCCTACTCCCCTTCTAGGCAAGATGCTACATATGATTGGGATCCCTCCCTTAGACTTAATGAAATCTATAGCTGACCTGTACTTATCTAGCAGCTCTTCTCTCCTACCCTTCCCAATATCATTTCCACCAGCACTGAGAGACAGATAATGGCTTGTTCCCATTACCTGACATGATATTATCCAGCCTGTTGACAATGTCCCCAACACCAGCTCCAGGGAAGCACACTCATCTCTCATCTTCTTATTCCTATTACAAAAAGCACGGTCAACATATCTTACCTGAGAGTCACCAACCACAAGAATGCGCTTACCTTCATTAGCAGGGCAGTAGTACCCTTACCTTCACTGGCCACTGAAGTACATTCATCCTGGAGAACAGAGAAGCGATTTCCTACCTTCAGATCTTCACTCTTAACTTTCCTTACTCTGATGCCCTCCCATTACTGTGAACAACTCGCCACTTGTAGCAGGTGCTGGACTGCACCTCACTGCTGGTAGCCGTTGCTACCTCCCCACCTACAGCCTCCTCACAGTGAGAGACAGACTGCACCCCACTGCTAGAAGCCTCATTCCCCACATCTCCAACCACCTCACACTCTCTCCCAGGCCCATTGAGGTGGACCTTCAGCCTCCTAATCTCCTCCTGGAGAAGCAAGACCTCCTCCTTCAACTCTCCAACCTCAGATTTTAAAACACTGCAGAAGCAAGCCATGCTTTGTAACCGTCCACGCTAATCCCCAAAGCAGCTCAGGGTCTGTGACCTCACGTGACGACTGACCACTGAACACTAATTTCCCTACAAGCAAACGAAGCTTAATAGTACCCTGACCTAAGATGCACCAGTCAGTAAATACTGAAGCCGTTCAGAAAGGTAAACTGAAATTTATTTAATGTGATACATCGATGAAAAAAATTATCACGATTTAACACATTTATTTGACAGATCTGTTATTAAACATTTGAATTTCACTCTCAGCCTTCGACAAATATTTTTCCACCTTGTTGAAGTTATTTCAGCCATTCCAGGATGCTGGAAATGGGTTCAAGAGTTGGGTCACAGGGCACATGAACATGCCAGTTGCTCCAAGAATTTGGTTCTCGTTACTGTACACAAGTCTTGAAAATTTAAAGCTGAGTTTATAAAGCGTTCTCGAGTTATGAGCAAAGTAAACTCGAAAAATTGGAGGAAAAAAATTGGGCAACTTCGTTGGGAATACCTGATAAAAAATATTCAGTTATCATGAAGCTTAATAGAAGGTGTATATTTGAAAAAAAAAAATCTTACGTATTCATTAGTGTATAGAATCACCCTCTCAGCTGACCAAAAGTATAAGTCGTAGGTTAACTTCCTCGCATTTTTTTTTTCTCTCCTTCGGACTGGCAACTTAATCAGGTGCTGCCGTTTCACTAGCTCTATGGGTAATGAGTCAGCATCGATAGGAACACAAAACAAGCATAAGACTGGAAGTACAGTGTAGCAGGCCTTCTGGCCCATACTGGGTGGATTTTTCTCCAATTAACCATTTCGACTATAATTTGTCTATCCTATTGCTTAAGTTACCAGTAACTGTTACAAAGTTTATTTTTAAGAGTGGAGACGTGCCTAACTAAAGCTACATTAATGCAAGGAGGGTGACAATGTATGAGAAAACTATAATTTCTGTATAAAAACGGA
The DNA here is from genome assembly GCF_026875155.1 of Cherax quadricarinatus. Lineage (NCBI taxonomy): Eukaryota > Metazoa > Arthropoda > Malacostraca > Decapoda > Parastacidae > Cherax > Cherax quadricarinatus. Next base: position 70,279,520 of record NC_069415.1, read on the forward strand.
TTTAAAGACTTCAGAAACACAAAATATCTGGGCAGAATACGGAGATCATGAAAAGCAGATTGTTAAGTTGATGTACCGTCCACATTCTTGGATAAGGAATAAGGGAGGCTTCTTTGGAAGGAAATTGCTATCAAGATAGAATAACACAGCAACTCTTAGGGATTTCATCCTTAGTCAAATTGATTGAAATTCTTTGACAGGGAATTTAAGAGACAAATGACTTCCTGTTTTTTCAAAGAGTTTGTGATAGAATGGGAAAACAACCTGCTTGATTTGGTTCTGGCAAACACAAGAACTTGACACAAGTGACCTCAAGCCGATTACATTTGACACACTTCACAGTCCGTGCAGTAGAATTACGTCATAAGCTCACCTCGCTCAGGTAAGCTGTGAGTGGGAAATTTGGGCCTAGATATGAGAGAATGGTCTATACAGTAATTATACGCGATATAAAAAAAATCCTGTAGCATGTAATGCATGAGGAAAAACACTGCTATCGTATGTTTTGTTTAAAACACTGGCTTTGCGATGTATTTTCTTATGTTTTCTTAATGGTTGTATTCAGTGTTACTTGGTAGAATGGAAGATATATTACTTAGAGATTATTTTATTTGGTTTCATGAGTGAAAATAGCTTGAAATTGAGCTCAAAGTAGCGAGAATGTTTTGCTGATATTCCCGAGTGCACAAATTACGTCACTCGTCCAATACGCGTCCAGCTGGTTGGTTTAATATGCGTTCACAAATGCACTGACATTATTAATACAATATTACAATAATGCATAGCACTAAATCTAATATTTGTGAGAATAAAAATTCAAAATGGAAAAGAATCGTAATATAGGAGAGGCTTTCGGACATAAGTAATGGACAGGGGAATGTCTCCATTCTGTATTCTGGACCTTATTTATAAACTGGCATTCTTTTAATTTGCGTGAAACTGGAGAAAACTACCGATTTCTGATCAGTTTATTTGGTAGTTGAACTAGGTAAATGGACGGTTTCTTCAACTCATTCGATAGAATAGAAGGAATACAAACGTTTGGTCGACTTAAGCAAAGGAAATGGCCGTAAATAGAGCTCAAAGTGGGGGAAATTGCCGATGCGTAAATATCGTCGAGACCGCTAACTGCAAGAGCGTAATTCCCTAAGTTTTCCATCCAATTTAGTACTTTTGGCAAAAGATTCTCTGCCATTTCATAACTTTTTTTTTTAATTCATGGACCCTGTGAAGATTTTTCAAATTGGGTGCCCAGACACTTTAAAGGGATAATAGCACTGAATGGAAGAATGTAAGGATAATTTAATATGGGTCTCAAGATTTTCTTTCAGCAGATTACAATGAGGGAAATAAGATTAATAGAAACGATACGAAATGGACGAACAGTTGACTCGAACATTTTTTAGGAAAGAAGAAAGGAATTTACATGTAGAGTAAGAGGTGAGGGTCATCTCATGAATGAACATTCACATTAAGAGAGATTAAAATAAAATATGAAAGGTAAACGATTCCATGAAAGTAAAGTTGCAAAAGATTCGAAAACAAAGATTTTTTCAAGTGTATAGAACAAACGTTAGAATAATTAGATCCACTTAAAACCAACTCCGGACAGCTTACTAACATTGAAAAAGAAATGAGCTCGATTTTTAACAATTACCTCCGAAGAGATACTTTTTTTTTTTTTTTTTTTTTTTACGCAGGGTTTGACAAGGTTAAGGATCCCTAGCTTTATTAACAAGCTATTTACAGGTTAAGGATTCCTAACTTTATTGGCAAGCTTAGAGCTGTTACCTACATCAGCTCATTTGAAAGCATTTTTATTGTTATGAGACATACAAGTAGGGAACAGGATGAAGTTGGAGCCATCTGTGGGCCAGCATTTTCATTTGATCAACTGACTATCTCGTTGACATCATTATGCTGTACGAATGTGTTCCATACTCGAGTCATCCTGGGTATATAGGATCTCAGATGGAGTGAAGTTCTGGAGAAGGGTACAGCCAGAGTGAAATTGCTGCCTTCTGCCCGTCTTGTGGCATAAAAGCTTGTTTCACGCTGTCCTCGAAGTGGATCCAAGTGTGGTACTTTGACAATATTGGCCTTGTACATAACAGTAAGGCCACCCACATCCCTCCTATGTTGAAGGCTCTGCTGAAATGACAGATCTATTCAGGATGGGTCCAGGCGAGAGATGAGACGTCTTGCTCTGTTCTCTACTTTTTTCCTTCTAAAACTTCCATCTCCAACTTAGTGATTTCAACGTAGGTCATTCCCAGATTTTTTATTCGTACGAGTTTGAAAATTCCAACATATGCTTAATTAAGAGCGTTGATGTCATTTTGTCAGTCTTCATCCCGAAAACGTATATTTATTGATGCTGGTAAAGGACGCTTGATCCAAGGAAGCGGACTTATCTTTTTGATTTGATAGAAACTGACTGCCTTCCATTCCATAGGTGCATATGACCCCCAAAGGTTTTGCATTTTCCTCTTATTAAATTAAAACAATTGTGAATGGTGTTAATCTTCTGTGGTTAAAACATGCTATGAAATGAATGAATTTTGAGCAATAACTGAAAAATTAATGTTTTCGCCAATTTTAATATTTTAAGTGTTGATGTTGTATACCCAAAAATTAGTTTTTTTTTTTATTTTAGAGGTGAGGGGGAATAATGTAAACTAAAACGGTAACGAATATTACAAATTTCTGTTGGAACATTGTAAAGCAATGGTTTCTGAATAATGTGTGTAAATATCGTGAGAATGTATCAAAATAATGTTAAAAATAGTAAACTTAATTTTGAGAAAAACGAGAAAACCCATAAAATGTGATTGATGGCCAGGATACGTCATGTTGACATGTAGTCTACGAAGCAAAAGCTTCAAACAGGATACTGTAGAGAGCAACGATTCCAGCAGAAAGCAATCCTAAAGCCTCGTAACTGCCTGCAAAGAAGAGTGGCGCCGTAACTCCTTTATAATTATATGCATACGTCCTTCTCGATGAACATCAAAATGGTATACAATACCGACAGGTTGTTAGGTAAGACACATATGCAACAGTTAGACAACTTTATTCCGAGACGTTTCGCCTACACAGTAGGCTTCTTCAGTCGAATACAGAAAGTAGGCAGGAACGGTAGAGATGTGAAGACGATGTAATCAGTCCATCACCCTTAAAGTCGTAGAATTTGAGGTTGTCAGTCCCTCGGCCTGGAACTGAACTTCTCCAGGCCGAGGGACTGACAACCTCAAATTCTACGACTTTAAGGGTGATGGACTGATTACATCGTCTTCACATCTCTACTGTTCCTGCCTACTTTCTGTATTCGACTGAAGAAGCCTACTGTGTAGGCGAAACGTCTCGGAATAAAGTTGTCTAACTGTTGCATATGTGTCTTACCTAACATACGTCCTTCTCACTCTCGCATCCACCAGTGGGATGAGATGCCAAGTTGCGCTTCATTCCATATATTTAAATAAAAAAATATTAGGAAAATTCAACTATAATTAAAACACTATTTGTTTCATTGCGTCATTGTGATGACATAATTGCATTTAATAAAAATATATAAAACCTTTTAGAAATATCTTATCAATAAACTAAAGGCACCAAAAGGTTGCCAGAGTTATGCACTATGTTTCAGTAAGAAAACAATAATAAAACATTTATTTTTATCATTTATTGCTAAATGAGGTTTATTCGCACCTCAGAGAAAACTGCCTCTTCACCTCAGGATATGTAGATGAATGGTTCAGAGAACCGACATGTTGATAAATTAGACACATGTGCAACTCTTGGGTATCTTTATTGAGGAAACGTTTCGCCACAACCTACTTCCACATTGAACAAATGTGACACTACCTATGACTGCTACACCTCTCCTGCCATACGGTTTATAAGCTGCTTCTCCGCTCATCTGCCGTATTCTACTCAAGATTGATGGACTGAACACATCGACTCAAGGTTGAGGGACTGATTACCTCATTCTCCTCCTGTTCTTCAAGTTTCTCCTATGTATGGACTGATGAAGCCACTGTGTGGCGAAACGTTTCCTCAATAAAGATACCCAAGAGTTGCACATGTGTCTAATTTATCAACATGTCGGTTCTCTGAACCATTCATCTACAAACCTGTCAGACACTGCAACTTCTTGGGATCTTAATACTTAGGAATTCTTCGCTTGCCTAATTCTTGGGCACAACCTACTTCCACATTGAACAAATGTGACACTACCTATGACTGCTACACCTCTCCTGCCATACGGTTTATAAGCTGCTTCTCCACTCATCTGCCGTATTCTACTCAAGATTGATGGACTGAACACATCGACTCAAGGTTGAGGGACTGATTACCTCATTCTCCTCCTGTTCTTCAAGTTTCTCCTATGTATGGACTGATGAAGCCACTGTGTGGCGAAACGTTTCCTCAATAAAGATACCCAAGAGTTGCACATGTGTCTAATTTATCAACATGTCGGTTCTCTGAACCATTCATCTACAAACCTGTCAGACACTGCAACTTCTTGGGATCTTAATACTTAGGAATTCTTCGCTTGCCTAATTCTTGGGCACAACCTACTTCCACATTGAACAAATGTGACACTACCTATGACTGCTACACCTCTCCTGCCATACGGTTTATAAGCTGCTTCTCCACTCATCTGCCGTATTCTACTCAAGATTGATGGACTGAACACATCGACTCAAGGTTGAGGGACTGATTACCTCATTCTCCTCCTGTTCTTCAAGTTTCTCCTATGTATGGACTGATGAAGCCACTGTGTGGCGAAACGTTTCCTCAATAAAGATACCCAAGAGTTGCACATGTGTCTAATTTATCAACACCTCAGGATATGTAAATTATCAAATGCTAATTTTATTAAACAAACTGTTTTCTGTAAAACAATTTGTGAACGTCTCTTATGACGAAAAATAAATCGGCGTTTGATTATTTACTTATTCTAGATTAAACCACCTTAATGGTCTTTTATGTGCCTTTAACATTTGTGTATCCTCAACAACATTGCTAATATATATATATATATATATATATATATATAATATATATATATATATATATATATATATATATATATATGCAATAAGATCACAGTAAACAGGTGATTTCAAAATATGCAAAACAACCACTCTGAAAGAATAGAGAAATTCCAAGCGCTTTCGTGACTACTCACATTATCAAGGAACTATGAAAGTGAAGCATCCAAGGAAGCTATATAAGGGGTCGGCCAGCACCTCACTATCAGATCCCACAACGGTTAAACACGTGACGCGCGGCGAGCCAACTTGGATAGGTCCTTTGCAAAACTCACCCCCAAGCTATTTATTTGTCCAGTGTATTATTAAATTCTTCCCAAATTCTATTAATTATAAATGGATCTAATTTATATAAACCAAAGGAAATATTCATATTATTGTCAAAACTGCTTTTTATGAAACAAGATTCAATTATATTCCTGTCGACCATGGACTTGCTTGATACTACTTTCTCAACTTTTTGAAAATCAATTGGATGGTTAAAATCTCTTACATGAATAAATAGAGCATTGGAAAATTAAATAGCTTAGCCCATTCTATAAACTTTACTGTTGAGTTTGAAGAAAATAACTCATTGCCTTTTCTAGATGTTTTAATTATTAAGGGTAATAATGAATTAAAATTTAAAATTTACAGAAAACCTACAAATAACTGTTCCTATGTCCACTATTATTCCTCGCATCAAGATAGAGTCAAACTGTCTGTTTTCTCATCAATGTTTTTGAGAGCTTTACGAATTTGTAGTCCTGAGTTCATAGATGAGGAAATATCCAAAATTTATGAAATAGGTAATGATTTAAAATACCCAAGAAATGTAATTGATAAATCTTTTAAAGTTGCTAGGAACACTTTTTATAATCTAAAAAAGGGCAACCAGCCTTTCAACTAAAAATATGTTGGTTTCCCTCCG